>DWEI01000253.1:0-24466 GCA_018245875.1 Mysoria ambigua | reverse complement strand
TATTGGTTACATACTCGTAAAGTAATCTTGGCCCGTGGAAATGGGTAAATATTACAGGACTTTTTTTTATGTTGGGATACCGATTATTAAGGCATCCCATATCGTGGTGCGTCTGAGAGGACCATGGTAATTACTTTAGGAACAATGATCATTATCTTTGTGTTAGTATAGCTAATTGAAGACAAGGAATTACAAGCGTTAATGAAGTAACACAGGTACAAGATCAAGAAGTCTCACTTAACTTCAGGAGGAAGGGAATGTTTGGCACACTCAGTAAAACAAGCCATTGTTAATTTTTTTACTTAATACCCCAGAATGTGTTCGATAGATAACGTCTCCCTATTAAGAACGTAGAACAGAAACCACTATACCTGTAAGTCACAAACGTTTAAAAGAAATATCGGAATCCATCATGTCGATATCTGATCGGAAATCATGCCCGGAACTTCTGAGCGTTCGACGTGCTTCAACTTTTCTGTCAAACGAATCGATTGTTGGCTTAAAATATAAGGAAATTGTGATCATTGGGCTTTGATATCTATCGTAGGTACGTCTATGTCACCATCGCCACTACGACCAGCATCACCATAATCATCACCACCAGCGTAATCATCGCCGTCAACATATTCATGTCCACTAACACCTTCAGCACCGTTTTCGTCAACGCCACCATAATTTTCACCACCAACTTCATCATCATAATCAGCACCATAATCATCACCACCAGCGTCATCTGCAATAACGACTTCATAGTTTCACTATTGATCCTCAATTTTCTCTTAGATATTAAACGATTAAAGCCATACTATTTCATAATGCAAGCAACAAAATTGGTTCGAGTTCGGGAAGAAAATGAAAAATGCAAGCCAAATTAAAACAATTTAAAATTTATTTCACCACTCACAGTTTTATAAAAGGCGGCACTATTCTGCTATTTATGGACGATCTCGATAATCCAACGAGATTTTTAAATGATTTTGCATTCATTCCGCGCGAACTAATTCATTTGCAAACGCACAGGTAATAACAGCGTATATTTTTTTCAATCATATATTGAAATAAATATCTGTCTTTATGAATAGCTAAATGGATTATTTGAAATAGTATTTAATATTGAAATTTTTCAACGTGGTATTATATATGTATATGTTTTTTTACAGAATTTACCTGTATTTTTATCCCTTAACGGACTCCTATAACGCGTTAATCTATAAGGCATGAGATACCCGGATTTTATTGTCGGTATGCTAGTTAACATTGTTACATACAAAAATGTGTATTAATTTAGTGTTAGAACATATTAATATTTGATTTGTAAAACAATATAGTTAATTACCCAACCCGGTATTAAACCTGAAACGCTTCGCATTATTAACTCGCTCCTTGTACTCTGTATTAAGGGTCTTCCCATGCTACCTGTTCACTGTGTTATTAATATTGTTTATTAACTATATTGAGTCACCAGTTTAGCACAAGAGGTATATCATGTACATCCAAATGAGACTTACAATGATAAAATCAGTACTGACGATCAGAAACAACTACATCGTCCCCGTGGTCTCTAATAGGATACAGCTTGTGTACCACATCTCACCTAATTCTTTAATAAATTATTTCGTCTAAAGTACACGCTAAAAATAAATAAAAGTGCCAGTTACTTACGCGAGGAATTCTTACGAGAACCGAATAGTTGTGTATAGGACAGTACAATTTAATACGTTTTTTTTTTAATTAGTAATTTTAGGGTTTTCATGCTAGGTTATTACATGGAGATGTTCCAATAGCGATTGTTGAATATTTTACGCAACACATTCCATAGTAATGCAGAACGTGCCGTGCGAGTGTGTATTTTTTTTTCAGACGCCAACAGCTCCTGCATGCTCTAAATTATTTCAACAGTGCAGCAGCCATTCATAGATACTCGTACCTACGTGTAAAGAACACTATTGAACAACCAAATTACGTTGCAATATCGAGAAAATATTATAAATAAAATTCTATGTATGCATAATATGGTACAGTTACAATAAATTTCACGTTGTCTCCTTTAATATTCAGTACCCAGATAGGAGGCTTGTACTCATAAAAGCAAATAGATGTAGAGGTTTCTTAAACATTCGTCGTGCCTTTTGTCTATTCGCGGACCGTTTCGTTTGCTCCGAAGCTTTTAGCGGCCGACTTTTAAACAGCCCGTCTGTTCGGAATTACTTTAGAAAATAGGGAACCGGGTCTCCAAAAAGGTTTTTATGTGCTATGTATTTGAATGTTTGATGAACTTTGATGCTCATGTTTACCATAACGTTTTTTATCCTTGTTATTTGGCAAGTATGTGGAATGGGAAGTGGGCTACATCTCAGTCTAGATCGGCCGGCTGTGCCGCGCGCACGTGGTATACAAAGCTATACTTACCGGTGGTGTCACGTGTCGTACGGGGTGACGTGACGGAGCGTGACGAGCGCCGTGTCTACGGCTAGTTTGACGTAATCACGGTGACATAGCGACGTGTCGTGATCAACGGGTATCGGTGGCGCTGTCAACACGGCCACGTGGTGACACTGTTGACGTTCCGTGGCCGGATGTGTGCGTGTTGTGTGTGATACAAACACTCAAGTGATGTGGTTGATCGATGTGTGTATATTGAATTATATCACCACTATTCATCTGTACGTTATTTACACGTAATTCCATTTCGTACTTCTCAGTCAGATTACAGTAAAGGTTGTTTTTGTGGAGTTCTTATAGAATGTATGTTGTGTTGATAAATGAAATATTAAGTAAATGTATAGGTAGGTCAATTGAATTTAGCATTGATCTGAAATAAATACATAAATCGAAGATGGAAATTAATGGAAATACATCAATTGGCTGGCGTAGTTTCGTATATACAAAGTATGTTTAGAAGTGTTCTATTAACGAATTTATTGAATATATTTTTAAACAGTTTACACGTCGCGTGGAAGTTAATTCACAATACTGCCTTGAAAATCTTATTCTTGAATTTTTCTAAGTATAGACTCGTATACCTCTACTTAATTTCAAATAGATATAGGTATATTTATTTTCATTTAAAAATCGTCATACCTGATTCATAATTCGTCATACCTGATTCATATTCACATTTTTTATACATTGCTGATAAATATTGTATCAGAAATGTACAGACCAATGTAATTAATAACAAATTCGACTATGCACTAAACAAAAACTTTTGCCTTTATTTGAGTTAACTGCGTTAAGAAACTAATGACGTCATAATTAACCCAGACAGTCCTCTCGTCATAGTCATTGTGCAATAAATAGAGAACACAGAAGTACTATTGTTACACATTTTGCATCCAAGCAAGGCGGCGAAAGATATTTGTATATCATCATATCTAATTAACACAGTAATGTTTACTTCACTACTAACAAGTGTCAAGGGAGTGATTACAAATGTTGAACACAACACGTTGGCAATATTTGTAGTTCTAAATTCAAAATTCAAACTACATACGCCCCTCTTATATTCACGAAAATTAATTTTAACATTAAACATAACACATTGGAAATAAACGTTAGTTCTAAATTCAAAAAATTAAACATGGCGTACGTTTTTTGTGATCATGAAACCTTGGTTTCAATGTAACATGTTGAAAAGAAATGTTATTCCAAATTTAAAACAGTCTACCATTTTTTCTCATAGGATGTCGATTTTATTAATACGCGTTGAAAATAAATGAGGTTCTAAATTTAAAAACTGATACAAAATGCTTCTTTATTTAGTCAAGAAACGTGAGTACAACACGTTGAAAATAAATGTCATTCTAAACATGAAAATTTAAATATAGCATACCTATCCCTTCGTCAGGTGTTCCGAAAGGATCTATAAAGGGAGGTAAGGGTGTGCGGGGTAAAGGGGAGTCCGAATAGTCTCAGAAGCTAGAAATAAAATTTTTCGAGTTGATATTTCAACATAATTATCATCAATATTTTCTTAGGTACTTTAGTTACTTACCAAGTCTTTTAAAGCTACATAAGGTTCACATAAGCTGAATGTTAGTTTTAATTACACACAGAAATGGTTATGTAATTACTGTCACGAAGTTCACACTGTTAATATAAATGGGTCCACCATGGCGCGTTATGCTCCAATCCTCGTCCGCGTTTTACAAAGACATCAATAATCGTCAGTAAGATTTATCCCTCATGGTTTATACATGTTTATCACTTAACTTTCAGTTTCATACCATCCAAAGTTCGCTACGTAGATGTGATTCGGCATACCACAGTATGCGGAATAACATTACAACAAACAGGCCATTATCGTACTTCGCGTGCGGTAATACGAGCGGTTTTCCCTTAAACCTACATCCCCGGTACTTTTCACCTCTACCTCTTACATAGTTGTAGATGGGTGAAATTTTATGTAAAGTACTATTTTGCTGTCTCAACGCACGACTGGGAATATTTGTATTTTAATTTTGGACATTCTTTTACGGCTACGCAAATAATTTATTCAGTAACGGCGCTATGAATGCAGAGAGTGGGCACGTTCCCACTGCTAGGTTTTCGTAGTGTGCTGAACTCGGATTATTAAAGTTTGCGTTTAATCCATTTCTTTGTTGGATGCCGTCTGTTTTTGTGTATTAGTATATTTATTTTATTAAACGACCACGCCAGATACACCACAGGGTAAGCAGAGGACAATGAGCGCTAACCATCTCTAACCTGAACAGACATGAAGACTTACTTTTACATTCACCACTCACCGTATATGCACACTAATATAGGAATAATCGGCTAATGTTCTATTTAGTCAAGGCCGGTCGCTTTTGGTACCTGTATCTGCTCATATTTATTACCAGCCCTTTTTCATGTTTGTATTTATTAGACTGTTCTTATCTGAGTATAAAAACAAACTGCTCCTTAACAACGAACATATATGCAGCGGAATCGTCTTTACAGTCCTTACATTTATAAACCTTTCAATATTCATACATCGATATGGAGGAAATCCTGCGATAAGTAAAAAGAGCGATGAGTGCATAGTCAGATGATTAATCGCGCTGTTTAAAGTGAAATAGTGCAACGCATATTGGTTCCTACTGGCCGTGACTACAATCGACCATATCAACGACGATTTATCACTCATATACCAACCATTGTCTTTGTACCTTTCTGGTCGAAACAGTCTATACACACTAACATTGCGGACGGACACACGCTGCAGTTCGCTGGAAAATTCTTCAACGTTTATCAAAGTTGTACCCACTGTAGCATCAAAAACAATGCCCAACAAACAGCTATTCATACATATAAAGAGTCATTTATAACCCCCGCGTTGAACTGAGGCCGCGTTCGCGAAGAGTAATATTTACGGACCTTCACCCACATTCCCGGCGTATCGGTTGTGTGCATACGACATTTTCGTTTTTAATCTGAACATGCAAATAGATGGATACACAAAGAACTATTTCCTTGTACTGAAATGAAACGGATATTATGTTCCCTGAAACGGAACTGCATTAATCGAGGGGATAAAAGTTTGGCCAGCACTTATTTACGAGTATATTAAAATTATTCATTCCATTATTTATATTTATGTTCAATTCATGTTTCATTTGAAAATACATTTAAAATAATTTTAATGAAATAATACACGTTTCTTTTATTCTTTAGCTCAGTCTTCAACTGAATGTGAAATGTTTTAGAAATATATTTTTTTATAATACATCGAATAACTTCAGGACATTTCAGGATGAAAGTGAGTTGGCACTTACTAAGCAAGCGTGTTATATCTCGCTTTTTATCACGTAGAATAACAGTCAAACGCGACCCTTTTATTAAATAGAAAAAAACGCTTTTTAATTTATCGATTCTATTTATTCTCGTGGCTAAATGAAATAGAGACAGCAAAAAAATCAAAACTACATGTTCACAACATTGCATGCAGATGACAGTGATTACAGAAGACATAGAAAATAATAGCCAATCAAAAAAATTGTAGGCCGTGCCCTTGACCCCGGCTGTTCGTTATCATCTGCGCGGGGCCCTTGCCTCTTCGTTGCCGTAACTACGACTATGTGTACAGAATTATGTGTCACGTTGTTCATGTTACAGGCGTGTATTCAAATTAGGGTCGTCCCTTCTACTCTACTTACGCTGGCGATCACACCGGCGCCACACATTTTTGGAATGTTCCACCGCGGATATTAAACGTGAGGTCGCATCTCGACGTGTTGGCTGTCGGGCCCTCCGCATAGTGATAGTGTACTTAGCAAGGTTAATATTTTATTGAAATGAAAACGAATGTTTCTGCCTCGTAGGTCGTGTTGGTTGCAAGTTCGACTGCCGATCGAACACTTCGAAATTATCTAATTTAAATTTTCTAGTAGTGGTTCGAAGTCTGGATTTGTGCCCGATGGATGGCAATAGACTTACCAACTTAAACTTAACTGGTGAAACGTGGGGTGTCCTGTATTCCTCTGGCTACCTCTTCGGGCATTTCAGGTGTGAAGTTACGTACAAATTCTGTTTGTGTCTGTGTTAGGACATTCACAGTTAACTAAGCATTGACTTGTGAACAGGGATTTCTTCAACATTTCAACGCTGTTATTTTCATTTTTGCTTAAAAATAATAATGACATTATTAGTACATTGTTAAGATTTTGTTGGTTTTCGTATTGCTATATAATTTTATTAAAGTTTTATACTACATGAATAATAATTGTTGTCTTTAACGAAATGTAGATAAATATAAATTATAAATTCTAATCTGTTTAGCAATACCGTATACAAATAACGTTTACCGACGCTCAATACGAATATTTATGTAACATATTTCTAACTCCTCATTTCTATATTTTAATGTCGTAACATCATTTATAAACGTTTCGACCTAGTCCAATTGGAATTACCGATAAATTTATTGCGCATTGAAATTTATTGCGCAGAACAACTTTAAAACTACTCGATTTCGATAAAATTTGACTAATTGTATCAACACAGTCCGAAACGAATGTTTTCCGCGGCGCAGACAAACCCTCCATAATGGACTGTATTTTTGAAGTATTAAAATTCTCATTTCGTTTAACTAAGTAACATTTTTATTGATATTTAAATGCACCAACCCTGACAATACTAAGTACATAATATACTATAAACACTATAATTAAATAGTATGGAAAAGAACAAGCTTAATTAGTAACTTAAAAGTGCAAATGTGTAAAGCAACTAGAAACCTATAGCAAGCCATACATGTGTTCATTTTCCATGGCACCTATATACACGCCCCCATTTTCCACGGGGTATAAAGGTGTCACAGCAGACGATAATACAGTGATAACAGACCCCACTCCCGTTCTATTGCGGCTCAGTCAGGCGTCTATAAGACATAGAGAAAAATAGTGTCTCGCAAAGTAGGAATAGCTTGAGGGCTGTATGTATACATCAAGTTCTAATATCGTGAAACTGTATGGTTGTTTATTGTGAGACAATATAATCTTAAATATGTGTATATCGATGTATAGAATTCTACATGAATAATAGTAGAGTTCCCGGCACGCTCGATTTTACATCCGGTCACTAGCCAACAGTTGACAGTTCACTAGCCAACAGTTGACAGGTCATGTTAGTGAATGTAAAAGTTAAAATAGCTTTCAGCTCAAGGATTTCCAATAGCTGAAGCATTTCCTTTCGCTAACCGCTATTAGGAATTTTTGTGTACCCCCCCATGTGGAAAAAATCTGTGGAATTCATGTTCATACTGGAACCTCAAATACGTAACAAATCGATAACCCAAAATTTCAATACTACTCACACCATTTCCCACAAACAGTCATTAGGACGATTGAATATTTTGACCCTTTCTAGATACGATAAACTAAAGAGATATGAGACTCACGTAGAATAACTCAAATACATGCATTGACCCTCTATATGAAGGTAACATAAAGCCGTCTCGTTTGAAAATGTTATTAATCTACCGAACGAAATATCATAGTAACCATTAATGAATCATAAAACAAGTAGGGACTTGAATATATCTGGATAAAAACGTAATATCCGGTAGGAAAAAACTGAGGACAAGTTTTAGAGGAAATTTACGTGACAGATACAAAGAAGTGCAATGTTCGCGCGGAATGCGCTCCCGACTGCGAGATAACATGATTCGTGACGTGCAAAATTCCTTATCAAATTCCCGGGACAATAGCACCGTTTGTGAACGTTAGAACTGCTTAGGACTGCCAACGATAAGAAACAAACTTGTCCACTTGTTTGTTATACAACGAACAGTGGTCAAAATCGCTAGCACCCAGCTTCGTCTGAGGAACAATACAATGTAAACGATAAACATATCGTACTGTTAACTCAAGGAACAACACAATTTACATTAATAGATGACATTATAATTGCAATTGCGAAGCTGTTAACGTACGGAACGACATTAATTACATTAAAAAGTATCATACCAATTATTATCGAAGAGCTTCTAGCGTAAGAACCAGTGCTTGTTATTTTTAAACATGAAATTATTATTCTGATCATAGATCTATTAGCCCAAAGAACAATACAATGTACTATATTAATAAATAACATTCAACAACAATACAATTGCGTTAAGATGTAACTTTTAATTGAGTTTAGCATCTTATACATATCTTGGAAACGGTTAAATCAGCAATAATTGGAGAGGTTACAGCTAACTCTGTCAGTTCAAGTCGTACTTCAAACTTGAGAACTATACTAACTGGTATCGATTATGTAATGGCATCATTAATGTATAATGGTATCTATCGGCATATCCGACATGTAGAAGGATTTGTATATAAATATATAAAACCATGCACATTAGTTCTGTAAGGATAGAGGTACTTGGCGTTTTGTGCCCTCTGCTTGCCTCATAAGCACTCTGGGGTAGAATATATCTAGAGTAGGATATTTAAAGTTAGGATATTTAGTTTGTAAAGGGAACCTACGTAACGTTGCGTAGGTTACCTTTACAAGGTAGGTTACCTTTACAAACTTTTCAATGTCGAAAATTAATACAGACAAATATGTAGAAACTAGTGTTACATAATATTATAGAAATGTTTTATAAATTATACCCAAATACGTAGACGGCCACGTGCAAAAAGGCCCCGAGTTTGACGAACAGGCTTAGGGTCTTAACTCACTATGCGTCTCACGAACACGTCTGATCCAAGCGAAGTCGAATCCCTGAACCTCAATTAAAATCCTCTACATCTGTACTTACATTTAAGGCTTTACTAAAAGCCTCGTTGACGTTTCAAGCATGTATATTGAAAACAATGAGACGCAATTTTCTTGTACTACTTTTTTACTGGTGTAAAAACAATATAAATAAAAATATATAAGTATACTTTTGACTGGCCCGTTGGTTGAGTGGTTAGTGAACCTGGCTGTTGTACCGGTGTCGTGGGTTCGATACCCACCAAGAATAAATATTTCTGTGATGTGCCCAGGTATTTGTTCTTTGTCTGTAATGTAAAGAATAAAAAATATGCATTTAAGTATACATTTATATGTATGTATATATGTAATTTATTAGCCGTCTGGTTACCATACCACAAGCTCTTTCGAGGCTCACTCTGGGATCAGATGGGCCCGTGTGTGGTGATGTTCCAAGATATTATTAAAATCTCAAATACCCAAATGTATGCAAAGAGACTATGAGAGTTGCCGCCGCGACCTCGCCGTAATCCCGAAAAAACATACGTAGGTTAAGCTGATACATATACAGTAATATGTACATACACACGAAATATTTGATAGTAAAGAACTGATCTACCAAGTATTATGAACCCTTGCATTCATACTTAGTAAAACAACTTTATTCAAATCGTGTTTGTTTAAAATCAAAACAAGCCCGTATTGTATTAAACGTTCCAAAGGCGAAGGCTTTGTTCGTCTTCCTCTGTTACCGTATTTATGAGATGTTAATACCCTCGGTTGTGATTGATATTACAAAGCTTGCTTTATGAATAATATTACACGAGACCACAATATCAAAGTGAACGTTTACATTTTCTTTATAATATTGTATTCATGTTGACATCTATATTATCAATATGTATGTATGTGTATATACAGTTCATGTACGTTAAAGTTCACTATCAAGGCTTCATTATTTCATCAGCCTTTCTAAGTCCACAGCTGGTCATAGGCCTCCTTAAAGAGTCTTTGCCCATAATACCCACGTTGCGCTTGCGATTTATAAATCGCCAGTTGAAGTACTCGTATTAACACTACACTTCACTTTACTAGAATTATTACTTATTGAATTTTGATTGCCTCAGTTATTTGAATCATACCCGTTATAGCATTGAGACGATCATACACTTTATGTTATACACATACAGACAGAGCGTTTTTTATTATGCGCTACATATTAAATCAGTATGAATGAGCAAAAAGCAATAGATGAGACAAAAAGTGTGAGAGAATCGAATATAACCAATCAAACAACGCAGAACAAGTTCTTCCACTTTCTCGGTTAAATTGCACTTTAAGCTTGAAATCTGACATTCAGATCCGGTGTTAAGGCTCTAACTTAATCCAAGTTAGACAGTTTTTACATTTTGCACCAAGCTACGTCTGTCTGCTGCTCGCGCTGTTCTTTGAAGCCTGTGTTACAGATTGCTTTATTTTCCATTCAAATAAAATCGTTCCAATTCATAAAATTCATTAATTCAGTAAAAACTTTTAACTCACATGTGATCCATAGTACATATATTGCACACCTTTAATGCACGAAAAATAATTTCGCATTGGTTCAATTGACAATAATTTCCATTGTACATCGCCTAATATTTGAATACAGTAAACGTAACATCACGCCTGTAAACCACGAAACGGTAGGTAGGCACAGGAGTATAATACAACGTCACGTTTCACCAGTCGCGTTGACGTCCTAGCATGGAATAGAGGGTGCACCTACCGCCATATACCGGGCCCCAATCCATACTCTAAGCTTCAACTAGACCTTGAAATTGAGCTTTAACTCAGTAAAATCCTGTTTAACCTCACCCGAGATTTGAACACCAGCTCTCTCGGTCAGCAATCGCACTTGTGGAACTACCCAACAAACGAGTAACAATTTAATAAATGATATTTGTTAAGTTTATAACCTTCTTTCAAAAGAAGAAGAAACATGTTTATTTGACATATTCAACATTTCAATATTTAATTTTTCTCCTTTTTATACTCAACACAATGCGTGTGATATGATTATTGTACTCAACAATATTTGTATTGTAATACAAAGCAGTCACTCAATTAACGTGTAAAAATTAAATCAATTATATTAATATTGTTGACCAGTACCGACTTGGACTTGCTTGCTTCGTGTTAGTGTGATTGTACGTTCAGCAAAGTTTAGAAAAGACTTACATATAATATATATAACTTGAGGGAATAACGTTCTTAAGCCCAGGGAAAAATAACAAACAAGTAACAAACTTTATTTATCAGCCAGTCCCTAGCCTATAATAAAGCAAAATTATCCAGTATATCGTCATAAATACCCATGCTCGCATAAAATTTTCGAAAACTGCCGGAAAATGTTATGTAACATTATGAAAACGCCGTTAGAGCAACAGTCACGAACGAGATTTATTTTTTAAACTGACCCGCTCGAAGTACTGGAAGCTGACTGCAACATTTCGCATAATTAACGTATTCAATAGCAATAAATTGAAAAGATATGGCTTAAAACGCCCCCGCCTAAGTAGCTGGCGGTGGCGCGGGATAACGAGGTCAGATTTGCCGCCATTGCTCGGTTTATTTATGAAGGTCTATTCAGCTTTATATCGAATAAATGTTGTTCACATGGATCAACGACACGATTGTGACTCGTTACGTCTGTTTATTTTATGTCGAAAAAGTATAATCGGCGTTATTACATAGTGACATAAACGATATGACACATATGAATACATACCTGCACTCATTCTACGTGTGAAACGGAAACCATAGAATTATTTTTCGGTTTTCATAGGTATGTAATGTTAAAGTTAAATTTACTTTACGCTGTGCCTAAAGTTGTCTGAAATGAAACGCAAGCTATAGCAGCTGTTATATAACATTATAAATACATATCACGTAAATTACATAAACATTTCACGCATCATCACACCACAATCACAAATGTATTTATGCACCAGGGAACTAGGACTTCCAAATACAGGAAGTCGGGTCCATTGCTTGTGTACAATGAAAGTATTATGTTTGAAATATATCTCTATACTCGGCGCGACGGACGGAGACAGAGTGGCTGACGTAAATTTTCGACGGACTGTTTTAAAGATTTTATTTTCGCTTCACCCCACTTAGAATATACATTTATAATTAAAATAAAACAACATCACGCCCCTAACGCCTGAAGAAGTAGGCAGATTGCAACACACTTCCACGTTTCACCAGTCACGTTTAGGCCCACAGTGGAATAGGCGTGACCCTATTACCACACAATAATTCAGACTGCCAACTACTACTGAATATTTTAACTAAAACTTTATTGTACTAATTTGATTTGAATCCAAACACGGTCGGCAGCGCTCGACCATCGAGCTAGTGAAATATATAACAGATATATGCACACATAATTAAATTGTACAACTAACATGCAACGAAAATATCAACGTAGGCAAAGATATTTAGCACAATTGTTAAAACATCCACTACACCGCGAACAATGGGCGTAACTGCCTCTCCGGACTTAGTCTGTGCCGACTTGAACTCATTCGAAAAGAAACGAAACCGAAACCGAAACTGAAGTCAGCTCTCGGCGGTGCGACTTCACGAGAACCGAATCGGATCTGTTCAAATCGTAAGTTGAGTTGAAGTCGCGAGTGGCAACTTTGCCCACCGAGTGTTTTAAGTTGTTTCGAAAACTTTTAATTCGGAAAATTTTGAAATTTCACAATCACTTATTGTCGTGAGCTTTTAAAACTAATTTTAAACGCGTTCTTTGGTTTTGGTCACCTGAAAATACCTTGCTATACCTACTCTGTGGTTATTTAAAATGGTTTTCATCGGAGTGGATCCAAAACAATTTCAAATTTCTCAATCGCTTATTGACGAAATTTTTATATTCCGTTTAATAATAACTTTCCATTTTTGTTGCTTGCACAGAAAATACTTGCTGAGTTTCGACGAGAAAATATACATAAGCCGTTGGCTCACAAACATCCTATCGACCTAAATATTTTATGGATGTTATTAGATTCTTAATATTATTTTTAAGCTGGAATACGTATTATTAAAGAATACTATCGTACATACGAAACTGTTTTCAGTCAGCGATCTCCGAAGACCTTTATCGAGTACGGAAACAACAAAATAAAAGTTGTAATTTAACATTGGATAGTATCGATAAGTTATAACAAAAGCGTTTAATGGAGCATTGAAGTATTAAGCAACACAATTTCGGTCTTGTAAAACGTTACCGTATGCGTTTTATTGCGACTTAGAAACATCTTGTTAATTTAACATTATCACAAACAAACGTATTTTAAGTACTAACCGGTACTTTACTCAACTTATTTGTGACTTTTAGGATAAAAATGGTCATTAGGGTGTTACCTACAAGGTACAGAAAATTGTTACGCCGCGTTATCACGGGGGGGGGGGGGTCAAGAATCTTTGAAAATTACATTACATAATACTTTTAGGCTCCCTAAGTAAACCGATGCAGTGTGCAATAAGCCCCTAAACCTAATCTGAAACATAAACAGCTTCATACATCAACTTCATGCATTTCACTCTAAGTTGAAAATAAGATCCATCACTCAACGTCAATATAATCATGGCATATCTCCCGCCCAATCTGACGGGAGCTATCGCTTGGAAAATATGAATATACTTTCTTCGAGGTCCGATGGACCAGACCGAGAATGTGACACCGTCAGAGGAATCCGTTTTATGTGAAAAGTCAAAATAACGTGACTTCACGCCTGTAGTCCCCGAAGGGATACGCAGGGGGAGGAATACAGAGCATTCCCACGATTCACCTGTTACGTTTATAAATAATTATGTTATCTTTTTGAAACTAATCCAAGACCTACCATATTTAAATTCTGTATTTAGTTTTATTGACGGGCTCTTCGCCTAATGTGCGGAATCTAAATCGAATTTTTTTATTTTTATATTATATTTTTTCATGTATACAATTTTTTTCCAAATACAAATTCATACTTTTAAGTTGGATGTTATTACACTACTTTTAAAAGTTATAACGTAATAAACAGCCCAGTAGTGGGCACAAATTTGTCTTTTATTAATAGAATTATGGTAAATGATAGGTAGAATGGTAGGTACTTATATATCTCAATACCTCAGTGTAGGCCAATAAATAATCGAAAGCTTTTAAGGCACAATCTTCTGATAAGATGGACTACTTAACATGCCTCAGATACATGCAAGATAAAACGCCATTAGCGGTAGGTGCTCGATACTTGTGTAGAGGTCAACTAATCAATGAGTGACAGCCGTCACTGATGTTGTACCTGACACCTGACACGTTACAAATGAATCCGTAACTAAATTACAGACATACTTTTTATTTATAATATTGCTACTCGATCAAAACGGCCATAATGACAACAAGTAGAAAGACAGATAAATTCAAAAAGCTTAAATATAAATACAATAATATCACGCTTGTAATCCCCAAAGGTAGACAGAGGAATGTCGAACACTGCCACGTTTCACGTCGATGAATTCCCGTATGATTAAATATAAATATTTAAAGTTATAAATATGTAACTTTAACGACATAACATCTCAATCCGAACTTCGACTTACTAATACTCAGTGTGTCATAATGATTTTATTTTTGCCATTATAATTCTCGCTTCTTGGTGTCACTTCCAAATCTTTTGTGATAAAACATAATGAAATCAATACGGTACATAGAATAGTATTAAAAATAATTTTGTATCTGTGGAATCGTTCCGTGAATATGAAAGCTTATAGATACGAATTGAAAATGATATAGACAGATTGTCTCGCAAAAGTTACAAAGCGCTCGAGTAAGAAAGCGTCACGTTTATTCCGATACACTTTATTCATACTATACCTATCGTTGGTGGAGATAGCTCATCCGCTGTCAAATATATCTATTCCCCTTCTGGTTGCTTTGTCGCTGAATAAATATTGTTCTCGTGGAATGCACGATTTTGTTTATGCGGAATCGCTCTTGCGGTGTTTTTTGTGTCGATGCGGGTATTTTTGTTCGAATGAATGACTTTTCGTACTGATAGTTTCACGAACGAGATCTTCCTGCGTACGTCTAGGGACAGTATCATTCCGCAAAATGCAATTGACCATTTCGCATTGTTTCATCAAACATATTACATTAATTTGGTGCATTGTAATTATTATTATTATTTCTAAATAAAAAACGTTACAAAATAGATATTGGTATTATGAAGTCATTTATTTAGTTTCAATTTTGCTATTCTATTTTTAAATACTATTTATTATTATTAAGCCAACTCAATGAATTTATTACACACAATTCACTTTCACATTTCTCGAAGTTTACTCTCAATACATACAATTTTGTCCCTAACATAAAGGTCAAGGATATGTTGTTTGATTAAAGAATTTATGTAGAACGAACCGGGCTCTTCGAGTTTGTTTCTAAATTTATGAAGTACCCCCGACCTTGCCTGAAAATAATATCAAGAAAGTAACATATTGAAGGGTACCAGAGTTTAAGAAATATGAAACAGGATACGGGTATCGGATAAGGGTGTAATAATTGCTTCTAGTCGTTCAATAGTTCACAAAAAATGTCTGTTGATGCCCATTGAACTATGCTCGTGAGTGCCAAAATTGCAAATTTAATTAAATCGATATATTGAATAAATGCACCAATAGTAATACGTAACATTAAAATTTATTTGTCGTGTTTGTTGCAAGCGCGACTGCCGATCTGGAGGTCCTGGGTTCAAATCGCGGATCGGGTACTGCTGGATTTTATAATTTAAATTTTCCAGTAGTGGCTCATCATCTATTTCACACTGGGACGTGAACATAATTGGTGAAGCGTAGGAGTGTACTACACTGATATGCCTACCTCTTCGGGGAGTACAGGTGTTGAGTACCGAAAACATGGTGAGGAAACTTTTACACTGTTGAGTTCTTCATGATGTTCTCTCAAGTGATATCTGCCAACCCGCACATGGTCAGTGTGGTATAATATATTAACCCTTCCAACCCTTCACTATAATAATCACAGACCAATCTCTACCAGTTGAAATATAAAGAGTTGATAAACATATACATACTGTGGACTTAACTCGAATAACATCACTAGTGAGAAGATATATCAAAATAGAATAACTATTCCACACTTATCTGGAACACCGTAAAATATTTCCGACGCACTCTCATTTAAACGGAGATATTCTTTACGATCCGATCTTTACGAGCTGTAGCGCCGATTGCAAGGCTGCTGAAAGGATCCCACACTAGAGAAGAACATTTGTAATTTAAACTAGAGAAGATAAACTCCAGATATCCCTAGTCAACGTCTGTTCTACATAACGTATAACAGAATATTTTTTTTATATTAAAGTCAAATTCAAAGTCAAAAATCATTTATTTATATAGGATTTGCAATCACATATAAATATATGTTGACGTTAGTTCGGACCGCGCCCACAATTATACTTCTTCACGTTTCATTGAGGCGGAGAAGCTTTTTACTGACATCCCTCATGTTATAGCAGCACTTGAACATGACGTTACGACAAAATTGAAACAGTTGTTTATTAACTTTTAAAATAAATATAACAAACTGGTGCATGTAACATTAAAACATTTTGTTCCCAGTGACTTCAGCACAAGGAAAGTAAAAGAATCCACAAGCAATAATACTCGCACGCCCTAACACATACATGAATGATTACCTATATAGATGACAATATATTCTAATCGGTCAAAGAATTTTAACTTGGTGATCATGCGAATCTTGTACAATTAAATCATGCGTCTTATTTGAATTAACGCAAAATAATCTCTTTAACAGATCCTAAAATGCTATTCTTACATGTAAACATCGTTTATTCTACCAATATTATGGCGATATGAATTGAAGTATACCCTATAAAGTCGTATAAATTCGCTGCTTAGTTTAAATTTCGTCTCCAACAAATTCGAATCTCCAACTTCGGCGAAGCTACTTCTGTGAGACTGTTAGGTGAGCCAGTGATCATTAGCACTCTCGAGTTTAAATTTGGATTGACTCTAATTACTATGTAATTTAACCAAGTGGGTGGCTAATTTGCCTTCTCCATAGAATATAAATATAAATACACTCTTACTTGGGTTACGTTGGTAAAAGATTCGAGTTGGCTTACAAAGTTATGACTTAGTTACACAAACAATGTTGTTACGTCTTTTAATTTACAGTTAAATTCTCGATTTATTTCCATTATTGCCATAGTTTCATTTTGTGTTCACAAAAAGCATCAAAACGTGATTTTACAATAAAATTATTGTTTGCCTCATTAAAGAGAAAAAGAAAATCACATAGCGTCCAATTGCGTAATCAATACGCAACTCCGACGCGGGAATAACAGTTTCATGCCGCACCATGGGATGCTGTAGGTCCGGGTAACGAGGTCAGGCTGGCAGACGAGAGGACGCCAGCGATATCGACGTGAACAGCTGATGTGGTCGGCCCGCGGACGCTCCGTTGAGTCTGCCAGCAAACGTTGTACTGAAACGTTCGCACTACTGTGTGTCTCGATCGACTTAACATGTAATTCAATCATAGTGCGCATCATCATTGTGTATTACAAGCAGAATAATCAATAAAATTCGTCGAACTTCTTTTTTTATGGTTTAAAAAGCAATTTGTTGTCCCAACTTACAAGTGAGATAGTGATCGTGACGTAAAAAGAAAGAAGACCTCCGTATTGGTAACGTGTTTCTTTATTAATTCAATGAATCGTAATGATTATTTGTAGTTCGTAATTTATTATTAATACTTACAACTAAAATTTCAACAACCAATTGATTAAATAGCAGTGGTACTTGATCACGAGGAACCCACGTAAACAAGATCGGTTCCGCACGTTCGCCGAAACCGCATGAAACTGCCACCTCTCAATGCCTTTAAAATGGACAGTTGCCAATCGATGTGCGATGGCAAACGGTGTCGATGTTGACTTCGATGCGCTTCGTAGGCTGTTCATTTGATTGCATTGGATTAAATAATTATATTGAAAGACGAAATGACTTCTAGAGCTATATTTAGTGATAGATATTTGTTTATTGAGACATAAAGTTAATTGAAAACAGTCAAGAGAATTAATTTTTATACCTTAATTCACCTGACTGCGTTGTATTAATATTTATTATAAAAATCGTGCCATTGCTGTTAATATAGTCGATATGAGATATAAAATATGTACAAGTTATTTATTAGATGTTTTATAGTTAACCTCATAGTACCAATAAGCTATATCAATTATTAAAAAAGGAAGGTGCAGGATAAAAATTACAGGAAACTTTAAATACAAACCACGCGCTCTATTTTCCGACAACGATTCTAGTGGTGTACGAAACGAACTGCATTATGCGGTGTATAAATTAGCTGTTTGAATTTAGAATGTTAATTGGTACAAATTAAATTGGGACTATTCAGTTTTAAATTTCGAATAAAATGAGACTGTTTTTGAATAACCGAAACATTAATATATGCTTTCACGATTTATGATGTGAATTTTCGGCGATAACTACAGATGTAGAACGTTTATATCCTGTTCGTTATTCTACTAGGAAATCCATTAGTATCCACATCAGTATCTAATATCTACAGATCTGCTAAAATCAACTGTGCAATTATTATAAAATAATACGAACTAGCTGTATGTACTTTCTTTAAAATACATATTTAACCCGTCGATTGAAAGACTGCAATAAATTGTTTTAGACTTTTATTTAAAATATTTCATCATCTCACTTCAGCGCACATCTGTTATTAAAACTTGAACGAATTTGAACAGTTCAAAGAATTACCACTGTTTAAATTCATATAAGTAACAACAAAAGCTTTCTTTATATCAGTTACATGTGAGATACAACATATTCATATCCACTTTACTAACTTATTAAATAATTAATTACTAATAATTGTAAGCTTAACAAATATCGAAAATTGTGGTTATAAAGGTTTTTGAACTATTATAAGTAACATTACGCATGTAATCGACGAAGAAGTAGACAGATAAGTGCAGTAGACTCCCATGTGTTCACCACTTACTATTTCAATCCCGCTATTGAATAGGGGATAGGTCTGTTGTCATACAAAGCGAGATGCCAAGTCATCATTAGAAATTACTTTTTGGGAATATCCAATATTACCCGACCCGGGATCGAATCGGTCGTCTCTCAATCGATAATCGGCTGTGAAAAAGACGCAGTGAAACCATCATACACTACGTTTCAGTATTTTTTGAAAATCTATAATACGAGGCCCGATATACATAATATTTACGTAATACATATATGGAGTACTTATAAAATAATTTTCACATGTCAACACCTAAATTACCTCCATTCAAATTGCCCACAAATTCAAATTGCTTCTATAAATGTCCTGAATTGAAAAAACTAGCTAGCATACCACATAAAAACTTAAAAACGATTTTATTAACTGAAATTTAGTACCAAAAATATTATGTAATGGCTAGAGTTACGTTCATAAACGAACGGTTATCCAAACTCTCAGTGGCAGGATATCAATAAAAAGTTCCTTCACGTTGGCGACGACCGCGTCGGACCCGTTTCAAACCGCTCCAAAACCATTCCATGGACAACATTGACTACAACATAAAATATATCAAAGTTGACGACGTGGGCAACGAGGGACGCACTGGGCCGCGACTCGCTACCGACTTGTCAAGTCTAGGATTCTAGTTTCCTAACACTATGAAAACTTATATAGAAAAGCTAACTAAAACTTTAGTGGGACACGGCCATCTGTTATAGCTTCCTGATGAGTTCAAACGAGCTTTTTGTGTTCGAATAATTTCGTTCGTCGACATTTCATACCGGTATAGGAAATTGTTACTCAGGACTTTATGCCATACGAAGGCCACACTCTATAAGGCGTGAAATATTTTTAATCAGAGTACATAAAACATTTTGATTCATAAATCACATGGCTCATTATCATTATCATCATTGTCATCATCATCATTATTCTCATTATCATCATCGTCGTTATAATTATTTTCGTCATAATCATCATCATATTCGTCAACTTGCCCACTGCTGGACATAGACCTGAGGCCCTTGGTGCATAGTTCCCACGCTGTGCGCGCGATGTAAGGATCGCAGAGCACGAGCTCTCGTACCGCCTATGCTGTTGCACCCCCGCGGGGAGGGCGTTTAGCCGCGTGTAGACAGACCGCGTCACACCGCAATCAGCCAACAACATTTAGGTTTATTTGAAGATATTTTAAAGTTAGGTTTATATTTAAAATTGATGTGAGTTAGGTCTACATTACCGTGACTGTGACGATACATATGGATTCAGTTAATAAAAGCTAAAAATGGTAACTTCAGAATCTTCACACCATAATAGTAATACGAAAATAGCATTGATTTGTTACCAGTTGTCAATAAATGCGTGGTGACATATTCTCTTTTTTTTATTAAGATAAAAAAATATATTTCATTTTATTTATTTCATGAAAGTCTGCAATACGAGTAAGTAGCAGCTAATTCGTTTATTAAATCTCAGAAACGTCATTTGAAATTCCTCGCTTTATCTAGTCTGTGAGAGTTTAATAGAACTTAGACTTGCTTAAGTTACAAAGCTTTTGAGGGCGAACTTTGATTCCTTTGCAGTTAGTATTATAATACTAAGCACAATCGGTTTGTGTAATTACATTTGTATCTTAAATTAATTTAAATAACCTTGTGGTATAATCAGATCAGTATTTAAATTTTTGAGAAAAGAGCAAAAGCAATTTACTTTTTAATAAACTTGTTTATTAGATACAATTCTACAATTCCCTTCATCATATTATTGTCAATTAGCGCCTTTTAGTTGATCGATAGTTATCTTTATACTTGCTATTTGCTATTAGTATTTTTGCAGGCGCTCAATTCAGCCCTTGTTTGCCTTCGATGTAAATAATGTACTTCGCAACATACTTCCTGATTTGATATCGATATATACACCTTTAGGCCAGGTTATTCACAGGATAGACAGAGAACACAGAGTGCCAAAATTTGAAGATTTCGATATAGAGGAAAAATAAGGAGGAGCTTGCGTGACCATTTACAACAGAACATTTGATTTTATGCTTTTGACAAATTATAATATTTATACATAACCGAATACCCGCTTATACTTAATACGAGTTTAATTAAACGTTAACTGATCGCCTCGTTGGTCCAGTGATTGCGAGGGAGACTGACGCTTGAGAGCTCGTGTGTAAAAAATTCCGCGGTCGGTTACAATAGGATTTTTCCATCTACAATTTCTGGTTAAAATAAATAATATTATATTACGGGAAATTAACGTGAGTGGAACGTGGCAATGTACTAAAATACCCTGCCTACCTCCTCGGGGATTACGGGAGTGACGTGAAATTTAGCATTTTGATTCTTACAAAATTAAATGTTCTCATATAATACGACTATCTAGATCTTTTTTAATTCTCACGGTATACGCAATGTTTACTAGATATTTTTGTCTATAATATCAAATGCGGGTGGCACGCGGCCGTGTGGAGGCGGAATATCACGTCGCAAGAGGCTGTATGCAGCTTAGCACCTCTGCATTATTAAACGTACTGCGGATGAACCATACAATATTCGAGTTAAGATCTAGTAATCCTTTACGAAACAGAAACCTATTAACCCAGCACGGGACGCTTTAATCCAGCAGTGGACTGAAGTAGGCTGAATATGATGATCATTTTGATGATGGTGATGATGATGATGAGGATGATGATGGTGTGTGAATCATTATCGGCTAGAGATAATGTAGCATAAGAGCACTGAGACTCTGATTTGGTAGCACAGTACTGCAGGCTCGGCTACACAGTCATCATAATTGTCATTATCATCAGTCGTCATCGTCGCCATTACCATCAAATCATCATTATAATATACACTTTTTTCGTTCCACCGATAAGGGTCTCCTTTCAGAATGAGAAAGATTAATCCTGACCTGCAACTTAGCATAGGAGCCATTAGTGCTGCTTTCAAAAATTTCTATACACAAATAGCCTACTGAATTATGTCTACTAACCGAAATTAATTCCTGGAGAGACTCATGACCTGATTCTCTGACATTCAGTGAAGAAAACTTAGTTCTTAGTACTTCTGAATAATCTCAAGGGTTATTTTGTTTGAGATAGCAATTTTCATTTCCTAAAACGTCTTGACTGTATAAATTCAGATGTATGTCAGCTTTAATTATTCATCTATTATTAATTTATTCATCTATTCAGACCATATATACTGAAACTGAAAATGCTGTCTAATACAATAATTACCATTTAACATCGACAATGTAGGTACGCTAGTTCTGTGAGTAGGGAATGACCAAGTTATGCCTCAACGCATTAAAAATAAATTAATTAATAGTACGAAAGCACTACGTGAAAACAATGAACAGAATAAAATGTAGAATTGCAACGTAGAATAAATATTAAAACAAACACTGACAATTGTAATTATTCCACAAAGTGAATAAAAAAGGACTCACTCATGTTCAGCGCACAAATTTTAACGACGAAAGTAAAAAAATACGACAAGTGTGAATAATGAAACATTATGAACACTATAAAGTGAATTCATATTCAGTGGACGATTTTGGACGGAGTTAAAAACATTTTATGTTTCTGAAAAGTGCGGTTAGTGAAGTGTTACTAAAACTGGGCAGTGGATTGGCGTGACATTCAAAATGGCGATGGTAGTGTCGAGCAAGACGAAGATATGCATGTGCTCCTTGGTGATGCTGGTTCTGGTCGGGATCGGTCTGGCCGTCGTCTCGACAGTGCAACTGCTGGATGTAAAGACAGAACATCATCAAGAACCGGCGTCCGCGAAATACAGCCCATTGAAGTCCGCGCCACGGACCGTTGATGCAGTAAGTTTGGATTTCACATTTTAAAATAAGGTTTGGTCGATTCAAATATAAAATGACACATTTTGAGAGCTTCAGAATATCAATATTACATACATTTAGTATTGTGTTTATCTCTGGAAGCAATCTTAAAGTATATATTTATGATAACAAAGAAGATCGTTTGGATTTGTTGAATAAATAAGCATTATATTTAAATGTATCCATTGAGTCTTATTATATTTATTACTCGTTGTTCTGTTTCTACTACGTCTAGGAAAGAAAAGTGACGAAAAGATTTGCATATATGTATGTATTTATATACATTTTGACATATTCCTCACAAAATAAATTGACATCATTATAGACATCCTTTTTGTGTGCTCAGGACAAGGCACATACGAACTATTAGTATTTAGGACTGAGATGGTTAGCACTAATACACGTGTACGCGACCACTGTCTTCAAACCGAATCATAAGTTACTTCACGGTAACAATATCGTAGGTGATAGAACGCTCCCCTGGTAAACCGCCCGCCGCCAACATTCTTGCTTATAATAATAATAATAAATTTTATTTGCTTTATACATGATTTACATTTTGCCAATAAATGGACACACAATGAATAGATTATTAATTAAGTATGGCATTGTGTGCCGAGCTAGGTGTAATCTGTGTTACGGCATACATCGCCAACCCCCTATCTGTTTGGACAAAATATAATCAAAAAATATATATTTATATATTTGGAACAAATGAAAAAAATGTAATGATGATAAAATTAGCTAACAAAAGAGTATTAATTTAACTATAAGTCTTGCAGATAACAAACAATGATACAAAAGTAAGTAATCAGTAATAATAAAAGCTTGTGTATTCCAAAAAAATAGGATTAGTATAGATAACAGCCAGAGTTATACAGGGTGGAACTCTATTACACGTTTCAATTAATTAAGGCACCAACGGAGTGAGTAAAGATCTTGCAGACTGGAATTGTTATTTACAATATCTAGTATATTCGGTAACTGATATTTTTTCAGTAATTCAGTAATTGTTAATATCACACAATTGAAATAAATGAAAGAGTTTATTTTTTTATTTTCTAGGTATTAGAAAGAGGTATAAAAATGTTGTAGTTCAATAATTAAAAAAAAGTATACGTAATTGATATTTTTACAATTTTGTAACAAGTAAATAACCTACAAGGAACAAAAAAGAGATTTCGGCTTTTGACGTGAGCAGAGCATGGAAGTCGCTATCGATATCTTGTTTGTAATGATAACAGCTTAAATTGATGTATAAAATGAAACTGTCGTATTCTAGGGTGAGGAAGGAAGTGTCTTTATCAGTGAGATAAATAT
>DWEI01000252.1:0-24483 GCA_018245875.1 Mysoria ambigua | reverse complement strand
TGCAAGTCCTGCACGGTTTCAGCCACGATGACGATATCATCCGCAAACCTTAAGTGCGAGAGGTACTCGCCGTTTACGTTTGTGCCGCGCCCTTTCCAGTAAAGCGTCTTGAACATATCCTCCAGGGTATTTGTGAACTATTTGGGGGAAATGACGTCCACTTGTCTCACACCCCTTGTCTCACAAGTGATATATACTCTAAAAAATGTTTTGATTCTTCTGATATTGCAAATGATGATGTAGAAACAAGTATGGTTTATACATACCCACAATTTAGTTATGAATTATTTTACATAAAATCATCTCTGTAAGTACCTACACGCTTACCGCTTCAGGAAAATTGGCGTGGTAGGCAGATTAATGAGGTAATTTTTCATTTTACACCAGTTTCGTTAAGCTCCCATGTGCTTGAAATTATGAGTGAGTCCTACTCGCCTATTAAGCGCAAACATTTCTTTTGTACCTTTAACTTTCGCTATCAGAATTCTTCATTGGTACTAATATAAAGACTAAAAAAATGTTAACCCGTGTCAAATATATGTGTTCTATATGTTCCCTATAAAATATATGCTAGTCTCAATTAACCAAGCCAAAGAAAGAAATTCTTGTTTATAAAAGCCCCCAAAAACTTTTAATTTACTAGAAAAAACACCGAGCAAAATATCATTCACTATAATTATACAATATGCCAATTCATCATCATTATCTGCGGCTGTATACTTTCGACTTATATTGATAAAAAAAACTATACACATAAGAACATTATGATAAGCCCGATATAGATGAAATTTCCATTTATCAAGCGAAATATTCTCTTAGCGAATTATAGTTTCAAAATTAACTTTGAATGCCTGATGGTGTAGCAAAACTTTAAAACTGTAATACCGTCCATAATAGTATCTAAATGATAATTCAGTTTGTTCCAAATAAAAAAGAAATATAAAAGAGAACACGTTGTACAACAAATGAACTTGATAAATCCAGAAATACATATAATACTTATACATACATGCACAAACACAACACATAAAGCAAATATGAATAGCAAAGTAGTACAACAACAAGCTTCGATTCACAATAAGAAAAAATTACAATGTCATATAAGCTACGACAGATTTTAATCGATTGAGGATACGGAAACAACAGGAGTAAGAGCGGCCGTCGAAGAGCCGAGACCAAGATACGGCGCGGTCTGCGACGTCTACACTTGATGCTAGCGCGCAAGCAACGTGGAGCGGTCGAGTGGGGATAGGTTTACCAAACACACAAACAAACATCATGCTACAAAATTACATGTACGTTTAGGGTATCCACTGTGCTATTAGTACAACGGAACTTGAGAGATTTTATTGTTGGATTTTTAATTGAATTTACGATACTGAATCACTAGTATAATTTGTACACAATAGGACACTACTAACTTTTAACTCACACATTATTCTATTTGTGTAAAATTACAAGATATTGAAATATCAAGTTTTTCTTTATTCTGTTATTTCATATACAAAATTTTATTGATGCATTATTATTTCATTACTAAGTACAATAGTGGGCGTTTTGATGCTTTCAAGGTATTATAGTTCTTGCAACGATAAGACGATGCACAGCCAAACTGGTCAGTCAATTAAATATATTATGTACGATGGGCGCAGAGTTCCTACCTAAGTACGTGTTATAACATGAAGGATATCTACTTAACGTATTAGAAAAATTTTAATTCTTTTATGTATCCATTTATAGGGATATTAAATATTTGTTTGACGTCTTTTAATCTCATATAGACAGACAGCCAAAAAGATTTATATCTAACAGAATCAATGAGTTACTTCACCGTACAATTAAGAACAATTCCACATCGAATTCATATACGTTTTGCAAGAACTATAACACAACACACAGGTATACCTACACATACGTAAACAACTGATTTTCATAAAGGGAACAAAATACAATATATCATAATGGCAAACCACACTGCACACACAACGACATGCCACAACAACCGGGTTCTGGACGCAGCTTACCGGGGGCGTGTATGGCAATCTGGTTGGTCAGTTTGTTCTTCACCAGTTTGAGGATGTCGGCAACATTCCGCTTCACCCAGTCTATAAATCTGGATATCCTATTGAAGGCCTCCGCGATTTTGTTGGTGTCCTGATCGGCGGTGGGCGAGGACAAGCTGGACGAACCGAAATTTGACAGTAACAGGGCCAAGAAGAGATTAAGTACCTAAAACATATTATATTAACACAATTTTATTTAATACACAAATATATTCCAATCAATGTTTGTAAAACTGGTTTTGTAAATAGTGTTGATTGGCGTCAGATTTAAAAGTTATGAATCATCAATTTAATATCGTTGGAAGCTTAATAAAACATGTTCCATAAATATAAATAGAACTAAAATAAGCGGCTACCAAGCTACAGTAATTGGAAATTAAACATTACAGCCTTAAATATATTTTAATATTGTCTTTTCACTTAAAAAAATTGCTTTTTGACCCTTTTTATTCCACTATTGGAAAATGGGCCTCATATCAGAGTTAGAGGGTTAAGTCTATGGACTGCAACGCTAGCCAAGTGCGGGTTGGCAGATTTCACACACTTGAGGCGTATTATGTTTTATGAAATCTAAGGTGTGCAGATTTGTTTGTGATACTTTCGTTAACCGTAATATCAATCTCTGGAGTGGCAGGCTGAATTTGAAACCACAGACATTCACAAGAGATACTGACCACAAGATTGCCGATGACCACAGTGGCCAAGAAGAATGGAATGCACGAGACGTCCCCGACAAGCATGCAGTCCCACATACTCTCGATCCATTCTCCGCATAGCACCCGGAACACTATCATGAAACTGTGCATGAAGTCCGTGAAGTTCCACCGAGGAAGGTCGCCGTCCGGGAATCGGTCTACGTAATCTGCACACGCAACGATGTACCATTAACATACTTGCGACGCAAATCGGACGATCCTACGGACATACAACAATAGCGGCAAAAAGCAGTTAAGATAATGCAAGGACAATTACAACTGCCGTTCATCAAAGGTGCTGTTCGCAAACGAATCCAAAAGCACACGATACTTTGTGGTTAATTTTGGAAAGTATTTACACAAAACTAACATAATTTTACGATAACTGAGCAATCGTGTTAAAGTTACATTAGAATTATATCAAATGTTTATCCGTAAATAGTCCGGTGGGAATTAAATCCCGTATTTTGTTTTGTTCTTGATTCATATAAAAGTATAATAAAAAGTATAAGTAGTCTTTCATTTTAATATTTCAGATAGAGCTCATACAGTTTATGAGCTAAATTAAAGAATTTTATAATATTAAAACAGAAACAATAGCAATTCAGTTGAACATTACAAATGCAGGGATTTCGTGCAACAATCTTTAATCAGGAAACAAACTAATTCTTATAGTGGCACAAAAACAAATCAACATTCAAATAGATGTAAAAACTACTGCGCAGTCATTTTATTATTTTGGTTTTATATGTCTAGTCTATTAATAGTATCTCATGGTACTTGAATAATTTGACGGCCACTGCTCATTTACATTGGCGACGTATTTCGTGACCACCATTATGTATTCAACATACGAAATCCCCGCAACAAATATAATATAACAAACAGCTAGCTAGCACACTACATATTACTAGTACTAGGTGCATTTTTCTAATAATCACTAAAAATACAACAAAATTAAAATGATCTGGTGACTAGTTAAGACATACACAATACACATGCAAATGCGGGTAAATATATTGATTGAGACAAGAAAAATCAACTTTGACAAGAGAAATTTAATAATAGTAGCTTATATTAGATTTAAAAGGTTTGTAACTCGATTCGACTTAGTAACTCGACTATGCTAAAAGGGAAAAGTTAAATCAGAAAAGCAATCTAATAGTGTTTGACAAGTGAGGCGCCTTGCGGGGGTTTTAAGATAATAATACACATAATTCGTAATATACTCAAGGTTATTAGGCTCACTTGGAAGGGTCACATCGATTCTTGCCAATCGTCTAACGGACATGAGCATAAGTATGTGACGCACATCAATACAATGGTCACTATTAGAACAAGACATCAGGCTCGGCCACGCTCATTCGAAACGAGTGATGTACGGCGTACTGTACGAGTTAATTTGTATTTATATATCCAATTAGCATAAACTTTTTACTGTTCAAATTGAAATGATAGAAGAATAGCAGTTTATATGCAGATCGGGTTTAGAAGATTTTGTTTAGAATCGTAATGAGAGAGTGTTTTATCCGTCGCCGCGTTTATCCACACCCGTTTTGAACGAACCACAAATGTGGAAACATTACAATCGGATTACTCATTGCGTACGACTGTCGCGCGTACCATATAATATTTACCACATTTTTCAGTGAATTTATTTCAAAATTGTCAATTGCAAGTTTGTTATATCGTTCTGATTGCATTAAACTTCACTTGTGTACGCGATAGATCGGAATTAAGCATTTTTCGTAATTTTACACAATTTTTGTTGTGAAATTTAATGAACATAAAGTTATTTCCTCCAATCAGGGGTTATGTGCACAGGACATAATCTTTTAACTTTACATAATTAAAATGAAATTTCAGAAATAGATCGACTGATGGGCCGAGCCGGCTGTCCAACATTTAACTTCCAATCAGACACCAACGAACATGCAACACCATCCCACCAATTCCACTTACCCACGTAATTTTTCCCGAATAGTTGCATACCCATCACGGCAAATATGAAAATAATGATGCACAATACGAAGGTCAGGTTGCCCAAGGCACCCATCGTCCTACCCATTATAGAGATGAGTAAATTAAGTGTCGGCCACGACTTTGCCAATTTGAATACTCGAAGCTGCAAGTACAAATTGTGAAACAAGGCGTCACACAAGCACCCTTACGCGTCACCTAGTCTACTGCGGCACCCTCCTCTGGGGATCCAAAATCACTCATACTATCGGATCAACGTGAGTAACTAGACACACTGTACACTATCACACGCCAAACGGTACCGGGGAAGGAGTATCACACAATGTTTCTATGGTTTAGAGTAAGAAGAGTGATTCTAGATCTGCTTACTTACTAATATTAGCAAATGTGTGCTTCGGTAACCTATGACAAGATGTGCATTGATTGATATATTTCTGTATGAGTGGGATATATGTAAAACTTTAACTTTGTGAGAGCTTTTGCATCGTTTATGTTTAATTTATATGTATTTATTATATAATTCGACATCTGTATGTTCACGCCTGGTCACGTAACCCGAGTATTGGGCGCACAACATAGATCCCATCAGTAATTGGCCTGATGCGAAATACCCTTCAAAGCAAAGCTGCATGTCATTCTATGTTACTTGATGCAAAGCTTAGTTTATGATCGTAAGCTGCGTGTTGTATAGCTTTATAACTGTGTTTCGACTCAGGCCCATTCGAGTGATGGAGCCACATTCCGTGTTATAAAGCCACAGCGTGGACTCACAGTCCATCATGAAATAATCAATCAAAGCCCTGTGTAAGATATTCGGGAGTGGAAAGCTGATAAATCACAAGCCTTAATTTCTTAGAGATGCTAAATTTTCTTTCAAATAGAACCTGTGTAGTTTTTCCCAAACAACTGCATTCCCATCACAGCGAATATGAATATAATGATGCAAAGTACAAAGGTCAAATTCCCTAAAGCTCCCACGGTCCTACCCATTATGGATATAATAAGGTTTAGCGCCGGCCAAGACTTGGCCAGTTTAAATACACGCAGCTGAAAATATCCAGTAAACATAAATACATATTTGTATCATTAGATAATTGTGGTGTGTACATGCGTTATATTACTGTAAATATAATGTTCATTGTGTGAGTGAGTTCATGTGTTATGCAACATTTATAGATTACACATATATATAAAAATACATTGTACCTCATAGAGTCCACGTTCTCTTAAAAGTTAGTTGTGTCAAATGTTCATGTATTAGTATTGTTCGATCTTTTTAAAGTACGCATAATATAGTTAACATCTTACATACTTCAACTGATTATAAATATTAAAAGAGAAAATGCTGAAACTTACCAATCGAAATGAACGCAATACAGACAAACCCTGAACGCCTTCAAGTCCCAACTCCAATAGTGATAAGGCCACGATGATAAAGTCAAAAATGTTCCAACCCTCTTGAAAATAGTACTTTGGACTCATTGCTATTAATTTTAATGTTGCCTCTATGCCAAATGTGGCTGTAAAGAACTGTAAATGGAACATTTATAATCAAACCACAATCCGTTTCTACAAAGTGTGGCTTACAATGCGTGTGGATGATACTTACGTAATTGCCGCTCTTGAGTGCCTTCTCCATGTCTCTGTCCATGTCGTGGTGGTCTAACGCCATGAACAGCGTGTTGACCACGATGCACAGCGTGATGAACAGTTCCACGAAGGGGTCGAACACCAGGAGCGCCACGTATTTTTGAAACTCCAGCCACAACCAACAGCAATCCCACACACAGAACAAGTCTATCCCTTTCATAAGGCATTCGAGGAGCTTTTCCTTGAACGTCGGTCCGTCCTCATCGTCTTCCGCTGTTGGGAAGTAGTATACCGACACTGTTGTGTCATTTACCGGGTTGCGTGTGTGTGTGTTGAAGAGAGAGAGAGAGAGAAATAATTTTGTTAGTATTCGCTCATTATTTTATCTACTCTTATATTGGCCCAAGAAATTACATAAACATAACCAATCAGCAATATTATTTGAAAACATCAACATAAAATATCAACTGAACAGCATTTAATATCAGAAATGTCGGGGCCAATATGCATATTGGTAGAATCGTAAATCCAATATTCATATTTTTTGAAATTTCACTGGCTGTCATTTACCTTAGGGAGGGGCGCGCGGACCAGTGGCATTATTAATTGTATCAGAGAAAACAGCACACGCATACCAATCGGTCTACAGCGTGCCTACTAACAACACGGTGCGTTCCAAACCAAACCATTAGCGGGTGGTGGCTTTCGTGTGATCGATTATCGTACTGCATCAATAATTTTCGCACATCTATGCAAACGCAATAATGAGAGCGACGACGATGCAAGTAAAGATTTCCCCAAACGTTTCACGGAAGGACCAAAAAATATGAATATCGTGATCCTCAAATACAGCACGTGACAAAAGCAAGCGATATATCTATATTGCCTGTTCTATGTATTATTATGTTGCATTGGATTTAGTATTGTCTGAAGGGACACAGCTTACAGATTTCGATACGTTCACCGTTTAATAAACGACGCTACAGGCTTACGCACAACACACGACATGCAGAAATGACACTAATTTTACATAGTAAAAAATAAAAATACACATGCAAATACGGTGACAAGAAGAGGGTATTAACTTGAGAATAACTTATGAGCTTTGCAATTAGTGGATAATAATGGATTGTGAAACTGACAATGTCGTCGTACATTCATTTTTAACTCTATGGTGTCTATTAAATGTGACTTAGGTAATTGGGTATCACACGATGCAATATCTGTCAGTGTAGTAAATTCAGCCCAGTCCGTGAACATGTAGGTAAGCGTTAGGCATGTACATGAACTAAATATTGCTTCTGATTTGCAGTTTTTTGTCTAAGAAAAATGCTATTCATTATATACATTATTTTAATAATTGTATAGCGGTCTAGTGTGACAAAACACAATTGTTATTGTAAAAGTAACACATTACCAGAACTCGGGTGTGTATTCGCTTGCGCTAAGACGATTCTTTATTTATAACAAAGTGGAAAGATAGAGAAAGTAAAGTGTAGAAGAATTAGCGGCGGAACATTTTTCTTAGCAATGGTTGTTTTGCAGGTGCATCGAGTCAACATCCCTTGCATTTTGTTAATAAATGACACCCACATAAATATGGTCAATTTTGCCAATTATGCCATTTTATCGCATAATGAGCAAATACCTACAGCGTGTTGTGTCGTGAGTGTAATGTCATTGTCGGTCCTGTGTGTGCTATGTCGGCTTGTTCCGTGTTCCCGAGCTCGTAGTGACACGAGTAAAACATTACAAATATTTGGAGACTAGTAAAACCGAAATTATTATACAAAATTTAAATCAGCACATCGAGATTGAGAAAACAAACAAATGAAATAACAAAATGTGAAATGCAACAAGACAGTAATCAGCGATTGAGAATATTATTTTGTAAATTGTTTCAATAATAACGAGTATCGGAGCTACGTGTGTGTGGCATACCATTTTGTTCGCTGGCTCTACTCTGTCGTCCGGCCTGTTCAATAATTTCGTTAAGAACCATTACATCTGAAATTGGAATTGTATACTTTTATAACATTGCTATATATTAATAATACCTTGGGACACCTTACCACGAAGTAATCTGGGCCCAAAAAATAATAATGGAGCTGTATTATGATAACTAGACGACCGCTATTTTTCATACATACATATTATAATATACTTATATATGTAGATGTCTTTGATATCCAAATATAGAAGAAATACATGTGCTCGTCACACATCTATTTATTCTAAGTAGGAATCGAACCCACAACCCCCAAACAGTAGTCAGATTCACCAATCACATAACCAATGGGCCAGTGAACTAATATATTAATCACACTATGAGATGTATACGTTACTCGACAATTTACATGTGGACATATAACACGAGGCTTAAGCGCACAAGTGTGTGTGAAAACTACACTTCTCACCTCTCATGTCAACTACGTTGGGCTGTTGCGATGATTCTATAAAAGGATTATCACTCGAAGGTTTCAGTACTTTGCCCGCTTCGTCGGTGCATTCTGTTGTGCTCACTTCCTGGAAATTATGAAGTACAAACTATTTACCTGTGGCCTATTTTTAGCTCAACCCCTCATTATGTGAGGAAACCAATGTTTAAAGGTAGTACGCTAAAAATGGCTTAAAAGAAATTATTCATAATAAAGTAATTCATTACATAACATAACCCCATCCCGCCTTTAGTTCCCTGAAGGCGCGGGAAGAGCAGTGTAGCACTTCCACGTCTCTTTTATTACGTTATATAATCTATGGAATAGAGGGTGAACCTACCGCCACATACTGGAAATATTCCAATACACATAATGCTAATCCAATATACATAATGCCAACCCGATATATATAATGCCAACCCAATATACATAATGCCAACCCAATATATATATATAATGGTAGCCCCCTATATATATAATGCCAAACAAATATACATAATGCCAGCTCAACACACAAAAGTATTTTTATATAATGATGTATACTAATTTTATCGAAGACGCTTAATCAAATTGTATTTATTAATTTCATTAAATATGATAAGTATCACATTACATTAGATATGATAAAGTGCGCAAAAATAGCAGGTGTTTTTATCCGAGAATATTGTTATAGTCATCATTACGAATAATAAATAGCATCTTGAGTATGATAAAATAAACATTTCCTCATATATATTATATGTATACAATGTATGCAGCTATTTTCACACCTCGTGTATATGCAGTTAAATATTGCGTGCTGTATTTCATCTGTTTATTCGGTTGATTGGCATCATATTTATCACTTACATATTCCCTGAGTGGTCTGGACGCTAGCGACGAGTCCTGACGTGGCAGCGGGTAGGCGTGCGGCTGTGACGTCACGCTGTGGTTCCTGGAGGCGGACCGCCCTCGCAGGCGCGCTTCCTTCGTCTGAGCTTTGCCACCCAGCAGGTCGCCATGAGAAGTGTACGACAGTCGCGACTGGTGAGACGTATATGAAGAATGTCGAGAACCTATAAAACCAACATTACTAATTTAAAAAAATATTTCGAAATAACATTGCTTCAATCCATATAATTTGAATAAGATTATCCGTTTTCCAGTGCTGCTTATAACTGTACAAACACATGTATTTTTAATATAATTGTTATGTATAATCATGAATTATGTAATGTATAATATTTTATTGTCAATTAGAATGATAACGTAAACCGCTTACGATGATTAATATTTAAAAACAACCAATTCAAATACAATCAAGTACATTAAATTAAACAACTACATTAAAAATATCCAGAATGTAAAACTTATAAACTTATAAATAATTGTTAATAACAAACCTAAATTAGCATAGTAGACCGGTATGATAATAGCACCGTTTTCTTCAGACATCGGCGTAACAGCGTTCGAATCGTCGGCGTACGGCAGGTGTTCTTGAGCGTCCAGATACGTCGATAACACGAGAGGTTTCCGATCAGCGCCGGGCGGATATCTCGACCTTCCGTTCGGCCTCAAAGCCATTTGGTGCGACCCTCGTGACCCTCGCCGCAAATTGAATGGCGATCCAGGTAGAGACAACGAAGCCTGAAGTATCATGCCCACAAATAAGCAAATTATAATCATATAATGCAAAAATAATCTCACAAATTTTACACTTTCATTTACTTGGTCTATCATAATCATATTTAATTTCAAATATCATCACAATTTGTTTTATTATATTTAAAAATCACTTAATATCACACTTTGTTACAATTTACTTGTTACGATCTTTAGTGACTTACTATAAACTAGTATTACTATCAATGAATTTAGAGACTAATAAATTGTTCCTCAATTCAGATCGAGTAATGAATAAAACAGTGAAAGTCCAGTGAAACAATATTAATACTGACAAGGCTTTACCTGCAGAGGCTTTAGCTCAAGCTTTCTGAAGTATTTGTGAATTCATAATTGTACATAAAGGTGAATTTCTTACTTTCATGTGCTGATAAACAAATGTTAACACAAATCATACATTAAAAGGTGGATAAAACTATAATGGAGAGATAAGAAATGAAAAGTGCTCACAACGATCATTGCATCAACACATATAATTTTTGAAATACCTAATTATATTTCACTGATTGATGAGATCATGGCAATTTAATGAATTGCTGCAATTGAACGTACAATAAAAAATCAACTAAACATAAATTAGCAGAGTCTAATAAAATAGTAAATTAAATTAAAGACAGACAGACCTAAAGTAAAGGAAGAGGAAGGGGAACACAAACACCAATGAGGATAGAAGGACAAACCTGTGAGCCCTCCCGCAGTGGCCCATATGATAACTGTCCGTATTTATTTATGCGTTCAGGGTGAGGGACCTTCAATACACAGAAAAAGTGAATTTGTAATTAACTCCAATTAATTAATTTTTCTTTTTTAAAAATATTTAGACATCCACGAAATAAGGAAAGGAATGAATCTATCACAACATATCGGAGCAAAAGAGCTTTTAAGCAATCTGTGTGGTGAAATACACAAGGCACTCGATAACATTAACCGGCATCTACGTGTGCAATAACGACTAAATAAAAAATATATAAATTTCAAAATTAAATATGAATAAATACAGATTATTTCAAGAAATACAATAATATATTGCAGCTGATTAATGTTAATATGCTTTAATGAAAGATAACTACCAAAACTGTTAATAAATACACGGGATAAAAGTCTTATTGTAACGAAAAGGAAATATGGCACAGAAAACAAGCTATGGCAATGACTGAAAGCAAGTGTTAGTCAGGTAACTTTGTTTATAAACACATGAAGTATTGTAGGGTCAGATACATGCATATTTGCATACTTCTAAATCCTATCGTCGCTATGAATGTTCTTTGGTATTCTACATCTATGGTCATGAGGACTGTTCTTTTGTTTGTCCATATTACGAAGCCTCCGCAAATCACTCATCAAAATTGAGGAATTAATATTTTATCGTTATGTAAAATTTTAATCATAAGTATATTTATTACTTGACCGAACCTACCTCTCCATCGGTGATATGTTCAGTCTCAGCCCGGCTCGTTCGTACGCTCACATAACGAGAGAAACAATCTAACATGACAATAGACTTGTATTCTCCAATAGTATAATTCAAATAGTATTACATGCATCACATCGGAAATATTTGAAACACCGCTCATACGTTGACAATTGTGTATTAGATTTTTTAAAGCGATTAATTGAAAAATATTATTGGAGACAGAAGAAGTCTACAACTATAATGTCAGCGACTACAATGCAAGAAACTCATGATCAATTTAATTCGTAAACTAGTCTAATGAAGACATGCGTAACAAGAAATAAATAACTTTATTCGCTATATGTGTCGTACTATTTTTGATATATAGTTATTTCTAGTGATACTAGTGATTTCTAATGATTAAAATTATAATAACTAATTGAACTGTATTCTTCTTTTATAAAGAAGTAAATATTTTAAGAAAAAAGAATCAAAGATTGTACTGAGAGAAATGTTTAGAATATTGCAGGCATGATAAATTTGACAATGATCAATGAATTTATTTTTTACACATCAATTTACATGCTTCCAAAAGAAATGATAAACCAATGAAAGTGGATGTATTAAATAAAAAATCAGTCGCCACAGCAAATAATCAGATATATTTTGAGAATAAATTTGAAATCGCCTTAGCTATAGCGTTACCGCCAATAAATGGTTGGAAAACCAATTTATATCTGTATATTTGCATAATTAGCGATATTAACTCCATGTCACAGAAACGTGAAAAGGAAAGAATTTAAAGCTGGCAGCAGAAACATTTACATATCAGTGTTCTTTTCAACTTGAAAGCATACATTAAAGTTGGAAGAATAAATACTAATAAATATTTAATATGATATTAAATTGGATAATTTTATTATAATTGAATATGTTAATGGAATACATTCCAAATACTAATTACATATCATCCCTAATCATTACATCAGTTCAAGTTGAAAGGACTCATCCCACTTGTCAATGATTCATTTCATTTATAAAGGATAAAACACCTCTTGTTTTATTCCAAATAGGTCTTTCTAATTTTAATCTTCATATTAAAATCGAAATGATGTTAAATCGTTGTCTAAATATTTTTCTAACTCATTGTTAGATTTGGTCCAATTTTTTTTGGAAAACATGATAAAGTTGAAAATATGTAATACACGGTGAGTGGAAACGGTCTTGTAAATTTATTACTGGAATATAGCAGATACACGAGATTAGTATGTGTGAAAGATGGGTGATAGTTGAATCATTGTCAGTGAGGTAGGAGCGTGAGATCCGCGATATACTCACCATGCTGACCTTCCTCTGTCGGCGTGCCGTATCGTGGTGCGGTTCGGTGGCGGTGGGCTTGTGCGTGGGCTGAGTGCTCACCGAATCCTGGAAGGGGTCGCTACGTAGGGACATGCGCTCGCGAGTATTGTCGTCTTGGTTGCCGCGCTCCTGGTTCACGAACAACTCGTAGCTTTGACAGGAGAAGTCACTGGGAGACTTTGCGGGATGCGCCTCGGCATACGCGGCCGCCTCAGCCGCTGCGGCCTGTTCTCGTGCGTGTGCCTCTCTCGCCTCCTGTTTATCTGCTCTCGCTGCTGCTTTCTGTTCTGCTTCCTGCATTCAATATATATTCTGAAGATTCACTCTAATCTATGCTTATATTTGAAAATTCCTAGTAGCAGTAATTACATTACTTAATTTGAGTTTTACAATTAATTTAATATTCTTGCGAAGGAATATATTTTAAAATTTAAAGTATAATGTCTTGTAGTTTTAATAATGCTTAATTAATCATTTTACCCTTAGAGCTTCTTCTTCAGCCTGTTCTTCCTCTTCGGCCTTCTTTTGCAACTCGTCGTATGACATCGCGACGATGGCCAAGATCAAGTTCACGAGGTAGAACGAACCCAAGAAAATAATCACTACGAAGAACAACACATGCCATGAACCCGCCGACCTTAGCACCTAGAAAAACAGCTTCTTTTAATCGTCTTTCTACATAAAATTATTTTAATTCAGGATAAAGAAGGCACGTTAAAACTAGGTTTGGCGTTACAACACTAGGAGTCCGCATTCAAGCATAAAAACACTAAAAATTACCAATTGATAGAGATTTTCCCAGTAATCCTGCGTCATCAGTCTAAAAGCGGACAGAAATGCCCAGCCAAATGTATCGAAACTAGTGTAACCATAATTAGGGTTTGGGCCATATCCTTGCAAACAAACGTAGCCTGGCTCGCACGTTCTGAAACAATTCGTAAGAAATGTATGAACTGCGTCAATATTGCAGTTACTCTTGATTAAATTGATTTACCCTGCTCCCGATGAATTTCCACATAACGGATAATCTCCATCTTCTCCATACCAGTTGGCTGAAAGTATTTTATTAAATGAATATTATTTCCCTAAACAACATTTCAATCTATTATTACATATTACATTCTAAGTAATCTTACTTTCGTTTTGACAGAATCGTTCCCAATTTTCGTCTGTAAGGTTGCCCCAACTCCCATCTTCCGGGAAAACCTTAATGCATTTTTGCGTTAACACTCCCATGTAGATTTGAAGGCCCATCAGCGCAAACACAGATAGCGAAAACATTGTCAATATTATCACATCTCGCAGATTTTTCACGGATTCTATCACGGCACCCACGATAGTCTTCAGACCTGGGGAGTTCATGCAACTTCAGTCATTAAATAATTCACATTTTACATATTCTATATAAGAAACTGTTGCTCACAAACTCTTCCAGTATCACACTCTTGCCAATAGTAATAACGTATAAAACCTCTATATACTTACACAGCGGATTTGAAATTAGTAAATTCTAATTGTAACGGGTTACTTTCTAAAACAGACCTAAGTCCCTAATGCATCATTCAATTGCATTCATCTCATCTAATTTAAGTACATCTATCTTGTACATCATCTAGGATGACTTAAATGCACACATTTGTATATACTCTATGTAAATAATAACAAATAAATTTACCCGGTACGATGGCCACAGTTTTCAGCGCTCGCAACACCCTGAAGGTTCTAAGCGCTGCCAAGTTGCCGAGATCTATGCCCATCGTCACATAACTGCAAAAATACACACAACCACAACATCTAGATTAATATTACCAGCTACACGACTAAAAAAAATCTCTAAATCGTTATTTTTAACGCGACAAACATCCTTTTTCACGCGACGTTATGAGTTTATTTAACTTTTACATGTCCCCGATCAGGAAAGTTTTTTTTAAAACTTCAATCAAATTCACTGATGGGTTTATATTTTAAAGGAATATAAATCGACTGTATAGTGGAACGTTAAATAATTTCAGAATTTTTCGTTTCTAAATATAATTAACTATAATTAACGAAACACTTAAATAGGCAACGACATAAAATCTACAATTAAACGGACAAAACATCTCTCTACAATATTTTAATTAAAAATTTGTCTACTACTCACGCTAAAGCTATAACTACGAAGTCAAGCCAATTCCATGCATCTCTAAGGTATGTGAATGGCTGTAGTATGAAACCCCTGGCCATTACTTTCACCGCTGATTCAAACGTGTAGATCCCGGTAAAGATAACTCTGCAAAAATTCACCTCCATTGTGGTACGCCGCTCGACAAAATAGACAAGTTCGTAATAAACTAAAATTGGAATTAACAAAAGTTCTAACTGGAACTTACAAGAATATAAACATGTTGCAATATTACAAGACAATCGACTAATTAGTTTGTTACACCTAAACTAAATGAAATTGAAGTATAGTATATTAGATACCTAAATATGTACAGTTATGGTCTTATGTAGTCACCTATAAGAGTAATGATTTCGAAAGAATGAATTCTAATAGACAAATGTTGAGACTGTGTACTGTATTGGAGGAGAATGATGTGTGTTATGATTTCCGTGTGAATGGTTTTCAACATTGTAAATTCAAATCACGTATACAAAATATTGATATATAAAAAATACACATTATAAGGCCACCCATATTCTTCCTATATGAAAATTTCACACGTTGCAGTTTCCACTGGGATATCTAATCGGACTCTAAGCTAGACATGATACTTTACATAATTAGAAGCTAGCCGAATAACAGCCAACTATACAACATTTTAATCGACTATTCGACATTATGTACTTGGTTAGTAAGTATAATTTTCAAAGAGTGACAATGGTTACTATAAAGATAGTTTACACTTGGACACTTGCCAATAGAACACTAAAAGGTCTAATTAAAAAAAGTTAAATTCCGATCGTCTATATTGCCGGTGTTTTGTAGATATTTCGAAAACTAATTGAATTCTAACAAAATTTCGGAACTAGCGTGCATTCTACAAATGACGAGATGATTGTAAAATTTTATAATTTCAAATTGTTAATCCATCGAGAGAATCAATTGGTTATTTTAATTGAACAATAAAAGAGCCATACTTACTCAGTACTTTCGACGGTAGGGGTGGTGGGCATTATCATAAGTATGCAGTTGACGAGAATGGTGGTAATAATAAACAATGAGAACAGAGGATGCACCAGGATGTAAATGGCAACTCTCCTTATAGGATTGAACGGGTCCAATATCCATAGTGCATTAGTTGCCGAAAATCTGAAGATATCTTTACCCTTGCTTATTACTACGAAAGTCTGTAACAAGGAAAAATAGGTATTTTATACTTCTTTAGCATTTCGTTATTAATTGAGAATCTATAATTAAACTGTGTGATTTTTCATCTTCCAAAGTATGAGAAATATTCTTTAATATAAATTGATCTTATCGGTAAATATATACTACAAAATACGCCACTTCAATAAACAGTATCTTTTAATTATGTGAATTATAGCATTGTCATTGACAAACATACGTACATATATACATACATATTTTCACGCTTATGTGCGATAAGGGTGGGCAGAGACTAAAATTTTTTATAATCGCTGCAATCCTAACAGACTTATTTCATTGTGGAGTATCATTTATATAAAGTATGACTAACATTATTGAAAACTAATACCTGATCGTCGCGCGCATATACATAGTTCACCGAGCATTACTAAAGAACAGGTACATCATTTACAATCCTGCTGAATATAATTTTATCCATACATATATTAGATAGATAATTAAAATTTTCTCGTAGATAGAAAAAAAAACGGAATGAATTTATTGCGCATGTAATCGTACTATACAGTAACGTACTTGATCCTGATTGACGCGCAAATTTGCTGGCAGATACAATAATTTAACGAGAGAAACGAGCACCGAATTCACTTTCTCTCTCGCTATATCGACAAGATGACTTTATGCTAGACTCGTCTACTCTTCGCATATAATACCTCTGTGATTTTGTCACGATTATAATTGGTCTTGGATAGTTCGTGAACTACCTAGGTCGGAGGAGCGCCCCTTTAGGTAAAGTACGCGAACATTTCATCGACGTCCTCCCTCTCAGCTCGTTAATTGTAGACATTCTAATGAATAAATAAATATTTGGCAAAATTCGATGTCTACTCGCATAATCCGTGTGTTGTATTAGATTAAGGTATATATGGCACTGTTTAGTTATTAACGTAACTTATTGTAATATGAATACGTTTTTTATACAAAGAACAAAACTGAATATTGGCTGTAATTTTTAATATAAATATTTTACTTTATTCCTGAATATTTGTATAAAAAATATTAAGAATGTTACACAAATTAAAGTTTAAATTCTTAATGCAATATTTTGTACTTTTACTAATGTTTTTAATTATTTTTACTTTTAATGCAACAATTCATATTTTTTTAAATAAAAGTAAACAGAACTTGTAGTATTCATAAATATATATTTTTCCTTTATTTATTATTTTTACAACATCATTTCAAAAAAATAACTAATGAACTAAAAGAACTAGTTCACAATACAATTTTGAACTAAATTGAGCACTCTTTTTGGTGGTCCACTATGCCCAAGACCAGATATAATACACCAAATCACAACTTGGTTGAATAGAAATTTTAATTAATGTATATCCATTCTCTAGCATTATGAAATATTTTAGCGAGACGCCTTTTTCAATTGTTTTGAAAAACATGTGCGTTGCCCCCATGTACCATATCAAAACTCTGAGCCACAACTGGAAAATCTAAATTAAAATAATCCCGTAGTATCCGACGCCGGATTTCAACCCAGAACCTCGCGATCAGCAGTCGCGTTTGCCGACATAACCAGCGAGGCAGTCATGTAACCATCATGATTATGATAATACCGCAATCATACGATAATAAATTAATTTCCATTAGGTTATGTCAACGACCCATTGATAAGATAATATATGTATGATATTGATACTTATTATTGATATATCGATATTGATACTTGCCTATTAAACAATGTCTATAAAACGTAACATGTCGACATTTTGTGATTCTTATTGGTCCTATATATTTTGATTAGAAAAACAGAATTTGGTATCGTTTATACGAAACGAGAGAATGTTTTTGTCGCGTAACGAAGATTAAATGATAAAAAATACGAGATAAATTAAATAGCATAAATATTACATAACACAAAAAATAGTAAGTAGTACTTTGCATTTGACTGGATCATATGGTGAACAAAGATAATAATTATATTACTACGCAAGAACAATATTGAATGTTGTAAAAACAACAGTCAGTTAAATGATGATGTGTTAGAATTTTATATATTATAGTATCTTATATTCACATTGAAAACGATTCGTCCAGGTGTTCTATAACTTTGAATTTCGTTATTAATGTAGTTAAACGTATTTGTTCAAAATCTCATAATTTCAAGCCTGTGGAACAGATAGACAGATACTATACTCCCACTCTCACATTCTACAAACCACATTTACGTCCCAATATGGAATAGGGTCATCGATTTGCGAGTCATAAAAATAAATAAGACATTAATAAAATAAATATGTATATAGGGGCATCTTCACAGATCGCTCATCTGATCCCAAACACGCAGAATGACATATTAAGTTCTCTGAGATATTCAGTTCATTAATTACACGTTTACCGTTTATATTTAATTCAATGCCACCTCCATGTCGACATATGGTCGACGGTCGCGACCAGATAAAAATATTCCACTATTACGCTAGCAAATACAATATTATCCATATAAACACATGGTATTACGGTAATCAGGCTGCGTGTGTATGATTAAAAGTTGGATATTTCGTTGTCATCATGACCAAGCATAATACGACACGCAACTAGGCACTCTGTTGTTGATTGTTTTCTTTCAACGTGACTTCGTCGTTGGTCGTGTTGGTTGCACGTGCGACTGCCGATCGGGAGGTCCTGGGTTCGATTCCCGGGTCGAATTCTACAAAAAATTTTCTAATTAGAAAATTTTCTGCTGGAAAATCTAATTGGAATTCTGGTAGTGATTCGGAGTCTGGATATATACTCGATGCACGGCAATAGGTTCACCACCTAATACATAGTGGGACATAAACGTAACCGGTGATACGTGGGAATGTTCTGCATTCCTCTGACTACCTCTTCGGGGATTACAAGCGTGAAGTTACGTTTTTCTTTATATAATGTGTTTGTTGTGATAATGTATTTTCGGCGTTAATTGCGCTTTACGTCTCTTCAGCCTCATTACCATCGTCGTAAGACTGGTCCGTTGACCTGCAAATTTAGTGGTTAGTGTCTGATTGCCGAGCTACGTACCGAATTCCTATCCCGGGCAAACAACACTATGATCACAATTATTTGTTCTGTGTTTTTAGTGTCATCATCATCGTCAGCCTATCCCAGTCCACTGCTGGACATTCCTTGTCAATGAGAGCTACGAATAAAGATCGATTATTATAAATACCGAAGCATTAGACGCGCTGCCTATCCCATAGTGGGACGTAAACATAACTGATGAAACGTAGGAATGTTCCACATTCCTCTGCCTATCTCTTCGGTGATTACAAACGTAATGTTACGTTTTTAAATTTAATACAATCACCAACAACTCTAATAAGTTGTGTTTTTGTAACATATTGGGAATATCACACTTGAATTAGTGTGCAAGTGGAACCTTATCTACAATTTTTCTTCAGATAAAACTTAATATTTATTACATTATTTCTTATAAAGCTGAAATATTTTTTTTACATGATAAAACAATAATAAGAAATAAATAAGTAAAAATCTTATCACGGTAAACATAGATTAACAATTTATGTAAATAGAACCAGAAATGAATTCTGCTCTATCTTAGAATTTCATTATATGAAACACCCTACAACGCTCACGCAACACTGTAACTTTTGTATTCTAGAAAGTTCCACAGCTCTAGGCGGGGTAACCAAGTAAGAAAATTTTATTAACTCTGAAAATGTTAATTGCTACTAGAATGACCCACATGTTTAATTTCTTGATGTTTTTTTATTATTTTAAATTAACAAAATTAAGCTGACAATATCTGCATTGGAAAGTGTTGTATTTATCGTTTATACCCTAATGTAATTACGACCATAGACAAACAGTAAAAACTTATTTTTTATATATATTGGTAGATTTTTGTTACATGGTTGAAACAAAATTTGACGGTCCTGATTGATTATTCAACGAAGTTCATTGAACTCTTAAATGCGTAGTTCAAATTCGACAATAAATTCAAATACCTACATGCCTTATAAATGTGAAAATGTAAGCAAACACGAGAGAACATAATTATAAATTTCATAATTATTCTTTTCTTCTTTTAATCTGTAATGCTTCTGAAGAATATGTGTAAGTTTTTAGTGGATTCTTCTCTGTTTGTTGTTTTATGCTATTTCTGTATATTTGTTAATATTAATGATAAATAACAATACTTTATATTAATGGTAAATGTACAATTTGTATTACCGATTCAGACTCGTTTCAATACAGAAATGCTACGACAGCGAGCAGTGGAAATACTCACTCTTTGGTTGTGATAGAAAGGGTCGATGTCCTCGAGGGGGGTGGACGCGAGCTCGAGGGGGAAGGAGCCCTGCATGCGCACCGGGAGCGGCAAGCCCTGCTCGAGGGTCGCGTCCGGCTGCGGGCCCTCGTCTTCGTCTTCATCATCATAACGTACCTACACCAGATACACGAGTCAGCTACATGAATACATAAAAACAATTTAATGCGCACATTCACCTGTAATAATTCCTCTTATTTAATATTATTATACTTGAAAAATTAGGGTTTTTAATCCGTACTTTTTGTAAACTCTTAAGGAATTATCATCGGTGAGAAAGACAACATGTATGTCCATGTTCTCGATGGTTGAATATTTTTATACTTGAGTAATAATGTTCTTTAATGTTGCGGGTACTCGCATTCTACTAATGTCCAGTCTATTATGTGGCTGTGTAACAATACTGCTGGCTTTTCCCACACGGCATCAGTATCGCTACAGCTCGGTTGTACTGTTAGGGTGGTGTCAGCAAGTTCCGTGAGCGCGTCTGAAGCTAAATCGTAGCTCATTAAGTGCCGCTGTTCGTGTAAACATGATGCATCTCTGCCAAAACTAGAAGCGTTATGTTTTGCACACTACTGTGTCACCATTTCGAATATCGACATTGTAATTATGCCTAGTGGAGCGCCCTAGTCGGCCCGAACTCAAATTAGGCATTTACTTTCATATTTCCATTTTGTTGTGTTACAATTCCTTTATATAACATGCATCGGGCGTCATTCAACGTTATGTTATGGTGTGTGACAGTGTAAGAAAATGCCAATTTGATCCTTAACCCGTCGCAAATAGAATTATATCAGCGAAACGTATGAAAAGTCACGTACGTTGAAATACATTTTTTTTTCCATTTGGTTTTTACGTCATACTGAGTGTAATCATTCGAAATGGGATTTCAAAATAGAGAGTCATTTCTATTTCAAATGCACTAAACTAGCTAGGTGGTGTCACCAACATGAGAGCTGATGATACGTGGCAGTAATGAGCCAATCGTGTGCAATGCATGATAATGGAGAATGTTATGTGCTGGTGTCTCATAATCATCTGATCTTTTCTTGTTTTTTTTCTGTAACTGTGACATTGTCGTACACGCTGTGAAACATAACTAGGGACATTTCTATAACTTTACGCTTTTACCATAACGGGGACACCTAAGTGGGCAAAGGTTCATTTTTTTTCTATAAACATAGGTTTACTGCAGGCTACATAAAACCACACAGGAATATTTAACACGGGAAATCTTATTGACATGAGCGGATCACTTTTGCACCTACGAATTCTAGTATCTTCTATTACCTTGAAGACACTGATTAAGTACATTCAAACATCGTCGAAATGCAAAATAATGTGATAAGCCGACTTTCATTATCTACGGAAAGATTAGCTGTTACTAAAACAGTTATGAGTTCCTTTAAATGGAGAGTAACAGCTAAACTTGGGGGTACTTCGTTGACTGGCCGACAAGCGATGTGTTGGATATAATGCTTCAAATGCGATCGATATGCATAAATCAGAATGCAATGCAAGTTATCGCACATTAACTGTTTACGGTTAGTACGCCAATGTCTGTGGGAGCTTGTGAGACTGGAGCTCGGAAAATTAATTTTGATTCAAGCGATAACTTGCTGAATAGTATTCTTCTAAAAAACGAGCCGTAAAAAGGTAAAAGGGGCAAGCAAGCAATCTTACTTCTTTTTTCTTTTTCGTCCGCCCCAAATCGTTCTGGAATGGTTTAAAATACATCCATCAGACCCATTTATTGATTACCTGTAGCTCGTTCTGTAACTCGTCACATAAGTTGAGTAAGTGTGCTTCGGTATTGACGGTATTGGTGCTTTGGTATTGACATATTGTAATGTACTTATCGACAACAACAATCACAACAGATGCCTATGATTGAACAGCACCGCCGATCGTAAGGTGGTTTTGCACGGCCAGCACTAAGACCCGTGCGAGTGGAACACACATCCACACTATGCCTGTCGGTGTAAGTGTGGCTTTACCTCGCCTTCCGCTCGTTTTTTCTCGAGTTCCTTTTGCTTGGCATGTTCCTCTGCTATGCGGGCTTCGATAGCGGCCAGTGACTCTCGTGTGAAGGGTCGGAACAAACTTCGTTCTTCCTCGCTGATCGAGTCCAAGTCCTCGGACATTGTCTATCGAACTCCCCCCGAGCGAACTGCCTACTGTTGTGAAGAGAAATACATGACATATGTTATTCATATAGAAACTAATTTATGCTTTTTAATCTACTAGTAAACATTTGATTAAAAGTGAAATCGTCGAAAGAGTGTATGACTCGTATTTTACACCACAATAGGAGTTTAATAGTGAGATATTATACACAGATAGTACATAGCATTCGGTTGCTAAGACTCTTGCACACGTTTTGACTAGTCATAACTTCGTAAGGTGTCGTGACTGGCCAGCAAAAATCAACATGGTCTCAAAGGACAATCGATGAGTTTTGAGATATGTTTAATGAAAAAGCATTGACTTCCAGTCCAAATTCCAACGTGCTTATGTATTACGTTGTGTAAATATCTTAATATAGAAATGTGAGTAAAAGAATCAATCCACAATTACCTACAGCTGAAGATTGTAGAAGCTATTTACTGTACTTGAACGTTAGCAAACTGAGAATTGTACTTGAAAGCGACTGATCTATATGAAAAGAGGAGTCGTTCCTATCAAAGACTTAAACGTACCTTTCAAAGTCTAAATCGTACCTTTCAAAAAGACTAAATCGTACCTTTTAAAGACCAATCGCACTATTCAAAAGATCAATTGTATTGTTAAAAGACCAGTCGTACCTGCTAACAGTGAATGGGCGGGTGTGTGTGGTGGGGGAAGCGCGCACGGCGACACTCTCTGCGCCGGCGATCTCCCGCCGACCACCTATGGGCCGAACGCCCTTCTGCTGACAAACAATAATCTTGGTTATAACATAATATCACGCTTGTTTTTTTCTCAATGGGGTAGCCACACGAGAACTGCTCTCTTTTATCCAGCTATGTTATACGTTGAACTTAACTGGTGAAACGTGGGAGTGTTCCGCATTCCATTCCATACCTCTTCAAGCATGTTCGGAGTTACGTATGTTATACGTCCCATATATTCGTAATAAGCGATGAGCTTCTTGTCATATATTATGCAATTATCTAGACACTGTGCTAGTTCTAAAAAGTACAAATTAGAAAAAGCCAATAATATTTTGCCCGACCCGTAAATCGAATCCAAGACATCTGGCTCCGCAGCTTAATTTATAAACATATAAATATATTTTAAAATATATACTCGCTTGTCATGTTGGTTGCAAGTGCGACGACTAATCGGGAGATCCTGAGGTCAAATCCCGGGTCGGACGCTACGGAATTATTATACTAAATTATCTAATAGTGGCTCGAAGACTGGAAATATGCCCGACGTATAGTAAAAATAGTTCACCATCAATCATATCAACCCTTCTATCGTTCCTCTGCTGGAACATGGGTCTCCTCTCAGAATGAGAGGGTTAAGGCCGTAGTCTGCCACGCTGGCCAAGTGCGGGTTGGCAGATTTCACACACCTCAGAGAGCATTTTTTTTTAGAACTCTAAAGTATGCAGGTTTCCTCACGATGTTTTCCTTCACCGTAATAGCAAGTGATATTTAA
>DWEI01000251.1:0-24526 GCA_018245875.1 Mysoria ambigua | reverse complement strand
GCTGAAAACCAGTAGTCATGGAACATACATAGCTGACTACGGCAAAAACTTTTCATTATAATGTTGACTAGCTCTACTTTGTGTGGTGATAATTTGAAGGGTATCTTTGTGTTATTTAAAAAAACTTTTTCTATTGTACTCTATTCAAATTACAAAAAAAAAAATAGGTACGTTGTTTATGCACTACACAAATGGAAACACTTAAAATCATGTCATTATCCATACAAACCTCTCCTAATCTTATCAGGTCCAAGTAGTAATCAGCTGTGGAAGTTTCTGCGCGTAAGAGGGATTATATTTCGATAACTAAGCGGTGAAGGGCAGCGAGCAATAAATAGAGGAACTGTGCGATGTAGGGAGCACCCCAAACGTCTGAGTGTGAGCAATCTTGAAATTTGTTATGGTTTTAGAAGAAATATGTATTGAAAATTCCCATGGGAAAAATATTTGTGCATTGTTCGATTAAATTACGTTCGCGGTGCGGAAATATGTCTGCGCGTGACATATATTTATTATTGTGCAATTTTATCTGTTGATCTTAGCTGCGTGTTTTAACGATGATAAGGCGCATATTGTCTCTTGGGGTCCGATACAAACATTTGTGAAGAAGACAAATGTTTGTTGTAAATACTGTGAAGTGCAGATAATAGTGTTTGATTTGTGTGAGAACATTAGACGTGCTTAGATTGGAACCGCGTAACATATTTAAGTGTTAGATAAATGGTTCAGAAGCTCCTTCCTTCCTTCTCTTCTGTGGCCACATATTCAAAACCCGGCGCATAACTCTCTTTACGCTAACTATCCAACTGGGCGTAGACAAAAGAAATACACAGCTATAGTCAATACAGTGACCATTCTCAATAGCAATGAGTAGATACGAGTAGTGAAATACTAGTGAACCAGATGCATCCAACTGAAGTCCTCGAATTGTTAAAAGCGATGGAACTAATTATGCGAGAACCGTCAACAAGTCATGTTTCAGGACATGCTATATGTCCGTGACGCAGCGTGAGTACAAAGCCCCCGGGTTGTGGCTTAGAAAAAAACGCAATATCGCATGAGTTTGAAGGGAGGTAAGTGTACCCTGTGGATTTACAGCATTAAATTGGCTCGACAGGGTTGTCGACCGCCTGAATGTTGCAATTATACGACCTCAGAGTGGTAGTTTTTTTTTAAATATTTTCTTAGTAAGTTTTAGATTCTATATACAAAATCTATTTATTTATGTATCAAGTTTAAAAATTGGCAATTTTTTTTCAATGTATGGCCGACGTATGCTCTATTGTCATACAGTTTATGCTCACCGCCTATTGCATAGTGGGACGTCAAAGTAACTGGTGACACGTCAGACTATACTACACTCCTCAGCCTACCTCTTCGGGATTACAGGCGTGATGGTACATTTTTAAATGTTATTACTACAAAACTAAACAGATTGTCCCCGTGCTTCAGAAGTTGAGTTTCAACATATTTTTCTATTGAAACATTATTCAATGTTGAAAATTTATGTGAATTTGATTTTCGTAAATTATATGTATATTATTGTGTAGTTTTACAAATAAAATTTGTAATCTATGTCTCGAGGTAGGATTATCAGCGAGATGATAATTTTCATGATAATATATTACTACATTATTGTACGTATAAAGAGTAAATTTTATTTTATTCATATACATATGAATATAATTTAGGTTACCATATATAAGTTTTACATGTGTTTAACAACACTGTCGCACACAGTTAAAATAAAAACATTGAATATACATTACTATTCATTTTCTGAAACGTATGAAAAAAACGAAATAGATGAGAATTATTCAATTTGCAATATGCGCCAACCCTGATAACGGACGGATCTTCATTGGCCGCTCAAAATCCTTTGTCCTGCGACGCGGCCAAGTTTCTAACCGATGTGACTCGCTGTGGGCGGCACACTTCGTGAATACTTGAGGACAATCCTTGTATCACGCTATAGATATTAGAAAGTATTAGAAAAGAATCAAGAACACAGTGTAAACAATAATGTAATGGTAATGTCTCACACTTAGGTGGCTATACCTAATGCTTATTACATGTATACATTTAGGGATTAGGGATTGTGTAGAAATATTAGATGATATTTAGAATAAGTTTAATATCTATATAACTTATATAAAATGATATACAAAAATGTTTAAATATTGAGCTGTACTGTAATCTTACAGACAACCTTCAAGTAGAAAAAATGAATTCGACTAATTTGTTTGGGATTATGCGGGACGCTACAGAACCATTAAGAAAAAAAACAACGTTACCTTATTTAGGACTAGAATATTATATGTACAAAAATATAACGCGTACGATAAATCTATCTTTCTTAGTTATACCAAAACTGTAAAATCTCACATCAAAAAACTTGGAAAATTAGTCGTACCTTAATCAAAAAAATCACATTTAACTATACATTAAGCCGTTATACAGAGTGCATGATGTCACTCTCGTCAAATTATTAGTAAAACTGCCATTACTTTTCAAGAGTCATAGTCTGCAGGCTCAGAATAGATTACTGAGATACTCACTATAGAATGCGTACGTCCAGCAGTGGGCTAAGGACATCAATCAATGCCATTTATCTACATCTTAGATATGTACGTATTAACAATTCACAGCAAAGTTTATCTACAGTGCCATATTTTTGGGAATTTCCCTTCCTAAATAGGGCGTGACCTATTCATAGTGGTTATTGCGTTTAGCTATTGCGCATGAGATGCTCCATAAAATCACCCTCGGTAATAATAACCATTCCAGAAATTAAATGCTAGGTACGTGAGTGGGGTGGAGATTAGTATCAGGTTTCTTACAACGCTCGCGTACTGTAGGTATTGTATTATCTACCTAGATAAATTATTTAAATCCCAAGGTGCTTATAATTTTATAATCCTATGCAATGCTTTAGTATTATATAGGTTTCGAAAATTAGTTTCAGAATTACTATACATCAATATTTACTCAGAAATATTATGTATTAAAGTATGATTTAATTCAGTGTAGTCTTCACAAATCCCCAATAATCGACGCCCCTGTGGACACTCCAGCTTCTGCGTAATCTATACAATTAATATGCATATTTCATCGGTCAAGGGTTATATTTCATCGAGAGTATCCTTTATTTAATCTTACAAGTAATATGTACATATCACATTTCTTTTATAAGTACACACAATTCCTTGTGTATGGATACATATTTTGTATTAGACATTTACTGCCTCATTGGTCGTGTTGGTTGCGAGCGCGATTGCCGATCGGGAGGTCCCGGATTCGATTTCCTTGTCGAACACTACAGAATTTTCTAATTTAGATTTCCTGGTAGCGGTTCGGAGTCTAGATATGTCCCTGAGACATGGCAATAGGGACGCAAACGTAACTGGTGAAACGTGGAGTGTTCTGCATTCCTCTGCCTACCTCTTCGGAGGTTACAGGCTTGAAGTTACGTTATTAGACATTAAAATATTACAAGAAGTACTAGAAAGCTTGAAATTTAAAAGTTACGTTCAGTATCACGAAAGTGTTCTTCGCTACTTCCGTGCATTACATTACAGACGTTTTCCCAAAGGGACCTAAACACTACGAGACTACGTGCACGGTACGTGCGAGTATATAATATAATACTCTTAGCAACATTGTTGAATCCCTTTTGTTTGTTAATGGGCTCAATATAACGTCTTTAACTCTGTTTACATACCACGTTCATTTACGGAACAACACTTGCGTAAAATAACTTTCTGATAGTTTTGAACCGAATTCTAATTACTCGCAACATGTACAAACAAACTCGGCGGTATCGAACACGCACACGCACACAACGACGTCTAATTTGCCTTTCAAATTCTTGGTAACATGGTCGTTCGAGTTCGCTGAGAACGCTTTGACTGTGAAAATACGCAAAGAGGCCAGTAGTGTTACGTGCAAACTATCTCGCCAAGAAGGCGACTTACAGTTGAGAAATTCCGTCCGCGTAATCGCCGAAACACAGTTCCCGAGAGACCTGCCAGTATTACCCACCCTATCTCCAACATTCTTACAGTTTAATGTATGCAAACGCATTTTGTTTCAAAGCCTAGCCCCCTCGAGGATGGTGTTATTCGAGAGCCGCCGGGCCACGTTCACCTCGCTGCCGCCTACCGAAGTTTTCCGCTGGCTGTATGTCACAACATGTTCTTTGATCTTCTCAAATGCGAATATAATGTCGGCACCAGTTAAGAACGTGCCTTTTTTTCCTTTATAGGAGTGTACGCTCTTGTGTATAACTTTTTCTTTCTCTGTATCTGAAGCGCCAATGATATTTTCGCGAATTTTCTCAAGGGGTTTTTTTTTTGTGAAAGAAACGAAATAATACTGTTTTTGTCTTTTCCTATTCCGTCTATTGAATACATTTGTTTGCGAAATGAAATACAGATTGAGGCGTTACATTTTCAAACTCGACTCTTCCCTTTGTGTTTTTTTTGTCTTATCCTTACAATAATAATAGCATAGTTATATAACATATGAAAGCGTTTTCATAAGGGCCCGTCTGGTGGAGTGAATAATTCAGGAACAATGTTCATTACGATGTGTCATCTAGGTAACGATTTTCAATATATCATGGAGGTATTAAAGTCAAGTTAAGCGTTCAAAGTTGGCGTCATCAATTCGTCTGCCGCTAAAAATACATATCCCCAATGATGAGGGACATTTGACGACAAAGTAAGTATCAACAATGCACCATGTGGCTCCTCCGAAATAGAATTTGAACGCCAACTCCGCGCTGTCACACGTGGCAGCCCCAAAAACAGATCGTTTCCTTTAAAAAGTTAATTTGGCACTTTTTGTGTTACAAAAAGTGTAATTTTTTAAAAGCCGCTAAAGCATGTGCCCTCTAATGAAACGTTAGTGTTGTATTCGAGAAATGTGAGTCTTGTTATCCGATGCTGGGGTGTTTTAAAAACTGTGAACGGATGTTTTAATTGCAATGGATAATACCTGCATTTTTTGTAAACATACCGTACGAAGATCAACTTTAAACTATGCATAAATATATCTGGTTGGACCTAAGCTCGCCTACGAGCTGCCTAAATGTTGCGAGGAGCTGTGTTCTGCAATCTCCTACCCGTATGCTCGCTGTGGGGATTATGGCAATGGCAATAAATCCTCAATAGAGGCGATTCCCCAGGAGTGGACTTAGGCTGATGATGATCATGATGATACTGCTTTAACAAAAATTGTACATTTGTTACATTAGAAATTCCATACAAAGGATGACAATGACAATCGATAATCAAAAAGTTAGAAAATACTTCAAAAAGCTGTTAGCATCCTTGTCTCCAAGATTTGATTACCCATCTACCCAAAAACAGTCCCATTTCTATGGATTAGCAGGTATTTATATATTATTTGATTACATATTTGTATTGCAGTAAATCCTTTCAAATGTACTAGCTTAGGATAAAGAAAGGATTGTTTTTTTATTACACTAAAGAATCTAATTCATACGTTTTCTCTCTATTACAGTACCGAAACATGTAATCAATGTGTTAGTTTTAAATAATTATTACAAATCTATTTAAGTTTAGCCAGAGAATATAAAGTACCGAATATATTTACCCTTACTGAGATGCCGTGGTTCTTGGACATTCATCAGTCTTTCTCATTCTTCATACAGGCACGCTAGATTCAAAGAGTTCAAATTCTCCCAGCAACTATTCATTGGTTTTTCCTATAATCATCTACTTATTAGTGTTGGTTATTTCTGTAGAAATATTTTCCATTCTAATGTAATATATAATGTTAGCAATTATAATAAAACTATTCCAAAACATGGAAAACACATTCTACAAAGGGCTAATATACATTTTTTCTTCAGATTTATTTCTGTTACCGGCGAAATAAAGGTCGTAATTAACGTTAAGACGTCATTCATAATACCATAATCATTAATCTCGTCAACCGAAAACTGTTTTAGGAGTCGGCTTTCATAAGAGTTTTTATTAATTATATTTTGTGTTCTTTGTTCTTTAAATATTTTCTTTAAATGTATTTTCTGTTGGTCGTCATATCGAAATATGGCATATATTTTTAATAAAATGTTTGATTTTTTAATGACATAACAACTAACTGTACAATCATTTTTGAAAATAGGTAACATCGCGCCTGTTATTCCAGAAGAGGTGGGCTGAGAGGTGTAGCGCACTTCCACGTTTCACCAATTATATTGACGTCTAAATTTGTAATAGGGGTGAGCTTATCGCCTTACATCGGGCGTAAATCCCGATTCCAACCTAGTGAGTTGAGCAAAAATTTTTAACTAGAAATCTATAAGATAGCAATAAAACATTACAGCAATTAACTTGTACAGGAATTGACAACTTTAAATGACCAATTAGATGAAACAGGGTACCTTCATTCATATGAGGATTGAAATGACATTCAAAATACCAAACCAAAAAAACCAAACATGCATTGTCAATAGCTGCAACTATGCAAAATATTATTTACTAGCTAAAAATATACAGCGTCTATGTTTAAATAGAAACACCGTTAGATTTGATAAAGACTTAGTTTCGGTATTTGGTGTACAAAATAAGTATAACCTAAGAGACAAATATATGACTTTATAACTTAATTCTATCAAGTCCACTTACAACTGTAAATAGAACAGGATAAATTTCAGTGGAGCAAATGCCATTGAACTAAAACAATGTCGTCGGCCTTTAGCTTTGTTCGCCCCAATTCATCTTCCAAGACTTGATGGATGAGCCTTCGCCACTTCACTAATAAATGTAAACAAAATATCCATTTTTTGCCACCCAAAACGTTATTAATGAATGCCCCTTGGTGATAAGTTTAATTGTTCTGGATGCCTCCACTTGTAAACTCTGATCGTTACAAAGATAGTATTCTTGGAGGTGTGGTTTTTTCTTACCAGATGTCACTTTATAGACGCAAAAAGGTCCTCTTAACTGAAGTTATGCTACTTAACGAATGCTTATAAACTCACGAATATTTGAACCGTATTTTCAACTGCATAACGTTCAAAACGATTTGTCGGATGAGTCACGCAATTAGTGTCGTTTGGTCTTGTAGCTTTTTAGCTCAGAAAATGCAGTCACCGTAAAAAGAGGACCATTCACGGAATTCTTCGAAATAGATCAAAACAATTTAACGAGAATTTTTGGAAATAAGTAATGTTAATGAATGAATCAGTCGCGTGCTTTGTTCAGTATTTATAAAGGAAGTATCCAATACTGCGGCGTGCTCGTGACGTCATGCATGAAATAGCCAGTGGGTTTATTAAAATCTAGGGTCTGTATGTTACCTACGTATTAGGTTTCAACCATTAGAATAGGCGTGTAGTTCATATTAAATACAGGTATCAAAAGAATGTGGTAAATCTCTAGATGCGTACGAGAAATTCACTAACTTTGTATATTTTTCTAACACAAACAATTGTAAATATTTATAGAACATTCATATAATTATTATTTTGTTTATAAATTTCATTATAATGAAAAATGTTTGCAATTTAACTTTTTGTTCTTTTCCTGTTCCTTATTTTATCATTTTGTATTTAATTAGAGATGTAGAAATAAAATTTAAATCAAATTAAAAATTACTATCAGTTATTACCAGTTATCAGTTACTTATCAGTTACTATCAGTTATCAATTACTATCAGTTAGTTGAGTAGACGCAAGTGGAACCGTTGATCGAGGTGTCCTGGGTTCGATTATGGGATCAGATAACATTTGATTTTTGATTGAAGCTTGGAGTCCGCATTTATATCCGTTGTATGGTAGGCTTGGCCCATTGTCTCGCGAATCTAGTAACATCCGGACCGTGGAAACCTGTGATGACCAAGTTATTGATTCATAAAATATAAAAGATTGATCGAAGGAATAACCAAAGCTAATTGGATCAAAAATCCTTTTAAGGCTAACGAGAGAGCATCACGAAGGGAATTTAATTCAGAAATTCACTTGATTCATCCACATGGTATTTCGAGCTTGGAAACTTAGTCATATATTTATTTATCATGTTAGGTACTTCACGATAATACGTAATTTTCCTTGATATTTGCTATTTTTTTCATGGTCACAAATACGTTTTGCAGAAACGTTCGTGATTTTTTGTTAATACATACGCATTAGAATATATTTCTACCCTACTATGAATGTCAACAGCAAGTTTTATCATCAAAGATTGAATATAATATACAGCACTATAAATGAACTTACAATATGACCGTACTCGATGAGTGACGCACAAAGACTACGTCGATAAATAAAATGTACGCCGAACACCGCTGTAATTTTCGGTTAATAAAGGCTCTATTAATTCGTTTACTATATAAATATTTTTTTTTCAAATGAACAGTAGAACAAGGAGCGCACACATCCGATCCAGTCCACGGTCACGCGCAACGGAAGACCTGGAACAGAAGATATGTAGGAAGAAATAGGGCTGTTGGTGTTGGTCACTGGATTATGAGACTGTTAGTGTTACAGTAGGAAGCAGCTGCTGCTGGAGTGACATGCTACTGGAGAGGTTGTTCAACGCTGTACAAAGACAGACTGAAGATGATTATGGCTACAGCGTAGCAAACATTTTGCAAGTGTTTTGATCGTTCGTAGTTGGTTCCAGGCTCGTTAGTAACGTCGAGGATTGCGATGCTCCAGATGGTAATCAGTAGTAGATGAGAAACGGTAACCACACATTTTTTTTTTATTCAAGGAGAAAGGGCTTAATCGTCGTAACGATCATGCCGCCCTGGTAAAAATAACATTATAATATATTTAACATTAATATATGTAACCACACATTGTGAACTAAATTATACATTGTCCTAAGAACAACTGCGTGGTCGTTCTAGAACATTGAGCGGTAGTATTTCCCCAGAAAACCGTAAGTCACTTAGGTCTTGGATTTTGTAGTAGATACTACTTATGCTCCACATGCACATGTTCGTTTAGACCAAATATCTCAAATACTGCTTGATGGTAGAGTTCCAAGTCTAAAAAACTGGTGTGTGTGTATGAAGATGGCGGCGTAGGTGCATCGCGTAATGATAACAATCTTTTCTCTAAGTAATGAATATCGTATCAAAACAAAATAAGAATAGCAGGAACATAAAGAGAACTCGGGACCACTGTAAAACATTTCTAAGCCCTTAATATTTTAGAAAGTACTCAAGGTATGAAAAATATTGTTCTCAGTAGCCGCTAGATGTAAAATACGAGGTGTAATAAAAGCGAAAAGGTACGGCAGGAAGATGGCCATTCGCTGTAAATAAATAATTTGTAAGCTCATTGCGGGCCGCCTCTCAAGAAGCCACGTTAAATCTTTATTTGTAGAGACGACTCGTGGTAGAGTGACTTGTTTAAATTTCTGCTAGACATAAACTGAGGCACATGGAAAGCTGAGCGTGAAATGAAATCAATCATAGCAATAATGCTCGCATGTTTTAAGTAGACTAAAAGTTAGGTTTTTATCAAATTTCTTTATGATTCTTACAATATTGTGAAGAGTTGTGTATGTTCACATGTTGATATGTGAACTATTGCCCACGTTTTGATTCTATCGAAATATTCAACATCGATATAGTCAAAGTTAAATGTCTTTAAGCAATTTGTGTTACATTACATTGTAAAAATAAAATATTCTCGATTTTTGATGTTTTTTTTTTTGATTACAAACCTATAAAACTGTCATTAATTGAGCTAATACATTTGGCCTTATCTTGGTCGCCGCTATGATCGTGGTCTTGGTTGTGATCGTAGTCGTAGTTGTGGTCGTGGTCGTAGTTGTGGTCGTGATCGTGGCTGTATATGTGTATGATTGTGGTTGTGTCGTGATCGTAGGCGTAGTTATTCACATAGTCGTTGGCGAAGTTGCGGCTCTAATTGTAGTGGTGGCCGTGGCTGTCAGGCGATTAGTACGCGGAGGCGACAGTTGCGGATGTTGCAAATGTCTATAGGCAGCGGTATCATTTACTTCCCGGAGGTCCGTACGCCTTTTGTTACACGGAATGTATATAAAGAAGGAATACATTTAAAGAACGTGTTTACTAAGCACGATTAAGCTAACTGCACGGTCTTAACATACTGCAGAAACGAGTGTGAGTACAAAACTTACCATATACCATTGTATCTTGAGCAGATGGGACTTTGCCACTCTAACTTGAAAACCATAAAAAATCTTAAATATTAAACGTAATGGTGAAATGCTTTTAAACTCTTGTTCCAAGATCAAAGTATCCAAGTTTGAACAGTTGTTGCACTGCAGTTCCAACCTCGGGCGGTTGCTCGTCGATATTTTATACTATGATGATCGTGGCAACATTATGCAACCAAGTGATAGAACTTTATGACAATCTTACAATTAAAACTAATGAAAAAAATTTATTATTATAAAACTCTACGTCGAAGTAGAGTAAGAATATACTCCTCTGCCCTGTGCCGCGATATAGACTGCCGTCATAGGCGACTGAGCCCAGCGCTGGCAGATCGCATCATGTTGCGGTCTGGTCCAGGCGCAGCTAAATGCTCTGGGCGCCTGGCAGCAGCGAAGGCGGTGCGAGAATATGTGCTCTGTGATCCCCAATCCGCATGCCCAACGTGGGGATTATGAGCGTATAGGCTGATGACGACCACTAAAGTCCTTTACTGAGTGGGCAGAGGGACCTTGTATCAAAAATCTCGTTTACAGACCTAACGTGATGACATTTATCATATGCATGCGTAAATATTATAAATAATATTGTAATTTTATCATTTTTGGCTAATTTAAAATGTGTCATTAATTAAAACCCAAGAATTGTGTGACGAAATTAAATTTTAACTTTAAACTTTTTAATTTAAACTTTATTATGGAGGAAAATACAAGTAAATAATATAAATCCAAATGTTCAAACGTTACATTTTCCACGTTGTCCAAACTGTCGCGTGTTTCGCATTTAGCTGTTCTGTGTAACCGGCTGCCGCCAACGAGATATCAGTAACCTTAGCGTTATCAATCTAATCAATAAAGACATTTAGGTTCCAATTTGATATAGCATTAATGTAAAACTGCGTGCTAAATGACTTCGGACGTCTTGCAACGGAGTAATATAATGAGTACTGCATAAAAGGTACCGTCTTACAAGCGAACTTTATATTTCGTGCAACGCAACAAAATGTACGCTCTAAACAACCCGACATAAAGTTCAAATTAACCCTGTTGGTTCACTTAGTGAAATTTACATATCATAAATGTAATATTTAGCTCTCAACTTGCTAATTAGAAGCCGTCTTTCTGGAGCGTCAGCAGAAAGAGAGTTAATAAAATGTGCGGTAAATTATTCCCACGCTGCAAGCTCCCTAAAGCTAATTAAGGCAGATTTTTTTTTTTAAATACACTCACTAGGTTAATGTAATTAATGCTTCTTGGAATTAACTGCTAGATGAAAATACCATAAACCACTTTATACAAACTAAGCGATTAAGTTCCTAGCTAATTTTACAGTGCTGTGCCTTCAGTACGTGTAACGCTAAATAAAATTATGTATTGACGCTGATAACGGAATAAATTTTAAATGGGATCTAATTTACGATTTTTCTATATTTCTACACTTACAGATCTTTGTTTCATTTTATTATATTTTGTACCCACTGTAGTATCTTTTAATTAAAACAACACAATTTTTCTGACAACACAACGATGAAAATCATCATCGCTCGTCGGAAACGAATCGGTAATATCATAACAAGGGTCACGGGGAGAAACTTTACGAAATTGAAAAACTTTTTTGCTAACTATACGTTATCAAGGCAAGGTAAGGAAGCGCCTCCCTCGAAGTCGTCGTTTCACTTTTAATTAGTTACGAGTTGTTATTATTGTTACGGTAAATGTGCCCATAAAAATTACTCAGCATCTTATCACTTTGTGCAAAATTTGGAATTTGTTTCGCCGCTCGTACTCTAGACTGTACGCCAGGCGACGAAGATTACTCCTGGTAAGAAAGTTCGCGTATTAGTCGCCTGTAAACTTTGGCGTTGAATGTAAATATGATGAGAATTTATGCAACACTGTACCTTGCACACAGTTACAGTAGTATGCAACTCAGAAGAAAATCGTTAATGAGACGACCGGTAATAAGAAATCACCTGTAATACTCGAAATTGATATACATATATGTAGTTGTGATGATCACTGACGAGAAGGTCTCACGTAGAAATTTATTTATTTATTTGCTTTATTTATAGTACAAAAATCCACAGCTCTTAAAAAGAAATAACAATACATATCTTATAGACATAAACATAAAGCCAATAACGGATTTTCATTTTATACTTTTGATTTATAGATAATTGAATCGTATCACTAAGACTAGGCAAATAAACAATTTAATAGTCTCATGTGCTAGCGTGCATATGTGTGTGTGTGTGTGTGCATATATGTGTGTGTATATCGATATCGACTTTTCTATCGTTCCACTGCTGGAACATGGGTCTCCTCTCACAATGAAAGGCTCAAGGCCGTAGACTGCCACGCTGGCCAACTGCAGGCCACGCGGCCAACTTCACACACCTTAGAGAACAATTTTTTTTTGGACTGCAGGTTTCCTCACGATATTTTCCTTCGCCGTAATAGCAAGTGATAGTTAAACTTAAAACGCACATTTTTAAGAGGTGCGCGCCTGGGCTTTGAACCCGGTCTATCATTTAGTAATAGCAAGAAGTGAACTCGTTAATATTACAAGACACTATTCGATTTAATATTGATGAAAATGATGTCGCCGCCCTGCAACAGCGCCACAAATTCTCAATTCTCGAAACGGTGAAGGTAAATGAGGCGTCTCGAAAGAGAAAATGTACGTCCGGTCCTTGCAAAATGAAAACGGTATTTTACGAACATCTGTCACTGGACTGTCCCGACGGAAGAACTATTTGTATATCGTGTCATTGCTTTTTCCAGCTTTAAACTGTAGACAATAAATGTTAATTTATTTATTAAGTTCTGGTATCGTTAACCATAATCCGAGGAATCAGTCTAATGTTTTCTCAAGTGTCATATTGTTAGTTCCCAAGGTCATGAGTTTATGCTATCTTGTGTAAAATAGTACAGTATTAAATCGTAGGGAAATAATTGGCAGCAATGTTCAAGGTAGGCCAGGCAGTATTTTTGTAGGCTCCCTTTATGCACTCTATTTTTTTTAAACAAAAACAGTAACAAACAATCGTGCAGGATTTTTGACAAGAATGTGTTCTATTTAATATCTGTTCTGAAATGCTAATTTACTATGGTGTATTTAAATGTACCTAACACGTACAACGAGAATGACTTGAAATGCAACTCCAGAGAGCAGTACCCTTCCCAAGAGGCACTCAAGGCATCTTCAACTTAATTTCAAGCAGAAACTTAGCAATTTGCATCCATAAGACAACGAATTCGCGAGGAGCGTCTGTCTGTGGACCGAATCACTTTCTCAGCGAAATGCAAATCAGACAAAATTTATCTTTTGATGTTCCTTTACCTTACATCAAACTGAACTTTTACGAACATTTATGTAATTTGAATTACGCGTCGTAACACAATCACGAAAACCTTAAAAAAATTAACTAAATTATAACAAAATTGATACCTACATATTTGAGTGGAAACATTTTCACTGCTACTGATGACTCATATAAAGCAATAGGAACAGAATTACTATAATAATATAATGACAATACTCTTCATACAATACTCTAAATAAACATGTGTGAAGAATAGATAACAAGTTTTGTTAAAACAATATTCAGCATTCAATATTTCAATACATTTTTTCACGAAGTAAACTAAGAACCATGCTATGATTAGTCTAAAACATGTGCCGTCCATGATTTGACCAACAAAGGTTCAAGGACATAAACATACGAATAAAGTAAACATTTACGACTCATTACTTTGCTTCCAAGTCAGTAACCTTAAACTAACTTGCTACCTTTGTACCTTATTATCCCTTCGGAAATATAAAGCCTTAAAAGTCTCCCACGAATGGGATTCCAAGCGTACCCGCAAATATTAGTTAGTTAATCTTAAACAAGCGTCACGCGCCCAAGACGGAGGGCCGGACCTTTTGTGGCTGACCTTAATGTTGTTTACAATGTCGTTAATTAAATAGGGTCTGCGGGTCTGAAGAATGAACTCGCGGCACGTGAAAGGTATTAAGTGGATTATGGACGTTTTAAGAATAAGAACAGTAGGTAATTTATATAGTATAAGTTTAATATTATATTTGCAAATAATTAACTTTATACAATTTTAAAATCTGCCTATTTGGCGTAATTTGTAATATTCGTAGTTTAATACCATACTTAATATTAAACTGTTTTAATGTAACTGCCGAGTTATTAGTCGAGTTGCTTCCAAATATGAAAGCCGAACGAGAGTTCCTGGGTTAAAATCCGTGTCAGGCACATAAGATTTTTCTAACTTAAATTTTCTAGTAGTGAGTCGGAGTCTGGACACATGTCCGGTGTATGGCAACAGGCTCATCGCCTGTATCACTGTGTAAACGTAACTATTGAAACGTAGTAGCATACTACGCTCATCTACGGGAATTAGCAGCATGACGTTACATTTTTAAATCACATTTCTCATTACTCTCGAGTCATATTGATGACATTATTAATAAGTATATTTACTTGTGAGAGTGACAAGACGCAATGGCGCTATTTGAAGGAGGCCAATGTCAAGGATTGCACTGAGTAGTACTGATATAGGCTGGTGATGATAATGTGGTACAGGTTTCAACTTTGTGTGTAACGATCTTAAGTCAAACGACTTAAGTGTAAATATCGCTCTAACCCCAGGTCTTCTGGCATAGCAATACTATAAAAATAAAAAATACTGTCATAAAAATGTATGTATCCATTCGTAATATGCTTCGACTTCATGGTAGTGTATATTATGCCATCTAGGCTTATAGTTTATGATTAAAAGTATACCGTCGTGTATTAGTATTCAGCGCCATCTACATCTGGAAAGAAATAAAACATCATCTTCAACATCAATAAGAAACAGCGCCATCTGCTCAAAACCAGTAAAACAAACATGATAATACCAAATAGTATATACAATTTAAGACATAACAGATGGCATATTTCTAGCAACCACACGAAACGCATTAATTAATTTTACGTTTCAATTAGATATAGTCTATATATTTTTATTAACTGTATTACAAACTTTTACAGTATTATAAAATAGGTGTTAGCAATTTTTTTTAATTTTTTTATCTAAGGTTTAATGCCAATTTTTACAGATATTATGACTCTTTTGTACGTCACAGCACATTTTTAGATTATGTATATTCAATATCAGTAAGACCAGTCATATGAAAACTAAACTACTACATATAACTTGTACTTAGTACCATCTATTAGAACTTACAGGACTATTTGACATTAGTACCAGTAGTACCATTAGTACCATCTATTAGAACTTACAGAACTATTTGCTTGTACTATAGGATCATTCTATAGTCTCACACTGGTTCTTCAATTCTAATATTGTTCTACTTTGTGTATTCAAAACAGGTGGCACCACATATGGTAACTTTTTATATTCGTAACATAAAAAAAATTGTTTAAGTTTGAGTCGTATAACATAGATGGCAGTGTCTACGATTATTTAACAATAATAACATTTGTGTCATCATTATATTTTCTTCTCCTTGGGTTTAGAATATATGAACAATATTGACTATAGAATTCATTATTTTATTATGGACCTTCAAAAAACATGTGGAACAGAACAATAAGTTTTGTCTGAACTGAAATAATACATTAAAGTACTAGTATCGGCGTCCCAGATTAACTTTTGTCGCGAGAGCAACCAATGAAATATAAAATTTATGAGTTCTTAGGGCCATATATTGACCAATACGAAAGGCAATTGGAGGTAACTAGATATAAAGAGCCGAAAATCAGGCTTTGTGTTGCTTTGTTGCATATGCCTACTCAAGTACGATGTGTTGTTGATGTGATTACCGTGATGGAAGTTTAAACGTCTGATTGATCTTACTGCTTAACACGATACTTAAATGAACAAATGCACATGTTGGGGACATGCTTATTTCCTTAAGCGAAACTAAGACTAAATTCGAATAGTAGTTAGTCTAAATTGCACCGAATACAATTTATAGCACTCGCCCGTGACGCATCGCTTTATCGCTGTATATTTTGTTTGTCGACTAAACGATTGTCTATAATGGCTATAATATAGCGCCCCAACCCTTCTAGTTCGCAGTTAACGCTTGCGAAAACGTCAGTGGTGATTCGTTATGCGGTATCAGGACCGGATTCGAATCGGTGTATATTGATTTGCAATTTTATTTTTTTATGTGAACAAATCATATTTCAATATCACATAACATTCAGTTGAGTATTATAATTCACGCTTTCCAGAAAACCAAAAAAAAAAATAAACCTTTATTTTACGGATTTGGTTCCACTGCACAGAGTATTGAAATAACTCATGTCAGTATTACACATATTTATGTAACATCACGGCAAAAATTCCCGAAGAGGAGTATTATAATTATTCTCCCATGTTTGACCTGTTACGTTTACGTCCCATTATGGAGCAGGTGAGGAGTCTATATCCATACACAGAGCTCACATCGCGATTCCAAGCCAGTACTAGAGCATCTAAGTTAAGAAAATCCAATAGTGTCAGACCCGGGATTTGAACGCAGGACCTCTCTATGGACATTAGCGCTTGCAACTAACATAACGAACGAGGCGTGCCGTAATCGTTTACGTCACACAGTATTTTACATACCTACTAACAATGTAAAGAAAGCACTTTATAAATTTACCAACTCCAAAACGCCCACAATCAAATCCAGCCCTGAGCCGTCTGGTGCACCCCTTTGTAATCTTATTACATTAGTTAAAGGGTAAAAGGCAGATGTGTAGGCACATCGATATCCAAGGGCATGCACTGTACGACGTGTGATTCGTCTGTGCAACGGAGACGATCTTATTAATAGCGTACGTAATGTTCACCGCATACATTTGTTTCCGCTCCACCTCGCTGAAGCGTTGCTAGTAGACGCCCAGCGAGGAAACTTCTCACCCTTCCGGCGCCCAAACACATACCGTAGTCTCGGCTGCGAAACTTGAAAGCCGATTGTTTAATTGCGTCGTTTTATTTTATTTTATAGACATGGTCATTCTAAAGGATTTTGTGTATTACAAGGCATAGAAAGAGATAGACCGGTTTTATTTAACGCACCGCTGTTATTGGCGTTCATAGACGTCTGCAACATAGTAAGAATTAGTTAGGAAAAATTGCATTGACTTCAATCCTTCTTTAATTGGTAATGTGTTTTTTTTTCAATCCCGCGTCTCACGCGCGTGTCGCGTAAGATTCCGACCTGTATTGGACTATTAATATATTATTAATAAACGTTTATCAGTTCATGTGATGTTCAACCGTAGCGACCTCTATAATTCGTCTCACAGACTGTATAGTCAATGCGTCCTAATTTAGGAGGCGTGTAATTATGATCGCGGGCGTTTGTTTCCGCTTCAATTGATACAATGTAATGAATTTCTGATACCCTATCTTGTGTGGCTCTGATATACCTGTATACATATCTTCACGCCAGATCCCATACAAGGTAGGCAGAGGGTACGTAATCTAACTTCAAGCCTGTAATCCCCGAAGAAGTAGGCAGAGGAATGCAGACAATTCCCACGTTTGATCGATTACGTTTACGTCCCACTACGGAATAGGTGGTGAGCCTATTGCTATGTATTGGGCACATATCCAGACTCCGAACTACTACTAGAAAATCTAAATGAGAAACATTTTGTAGTGTCCGACACGGAAATCGAACCCGGAACCTTCCGACCGGAACTCACACTTGCAACCAATATGACCAACAAGGCAGTTAAACGTGGCAGAAGGTGCCTATTCTAAATAGATTCAAAATTCTAAATAGATTTCAATATTCTAAATAAATTTCCAAATTATAAATAGCACAGATTCCATATAGGTCGGTAGTTAACTTAACGGTTCTTATTAATAACCATTTTATCGTTTCTTGCTTTTTATTTTTCTCATCTCGTTGGTAGCTGGTGTCGGTGGGGGTGGTGGTGGTGTTCCTCGCAAGAACGATGTGTCGATGGTGAGGTCCAAGGTTGAAATTTCGAGTCGGGCACTATTGGCTTTTTCATACTTACATTTTCTAGTAGTGGCCCAGAGTCTGGATATATGTATCTGCCTTAATTTTCTCTACATTTAAATAGCACTGCGTCATATAATCACGCCACATCCCCTACAGGGATGACAAAGAGTACCAAGTACGAATTGCCTCTGTCCTTACAGACCTGATGGCCGTCTTCCACATCCACAGTCTGACCTAATAAATATTTAGTTTATATAAAACGAGACCCAAATTTCACATCACTCTGGTAGATTACATTTTAAAATAAAAAGCTTATTCGATTGATGTTCTAGAGTGGAACGAGTACATGTAAAATATAGAACAAGGGCAGATTTGTTGACGTACACAATCGCCGAGAAGCGGTTTTATTTGTGTTTAGCGGATATGTGAAAATATAAAAAAGATCCTCTACTGTAAGATATTGCTCATAACACTTGACACAAGCGTTGAAATTTTAATATAGTTAGAGCAGATTCACATGCCGCCGCGCTAGTATTTTAAGTTGCGTCTCGTACGCTCTGAGTTCGCTCCGCGTATTAAGCGAGCCTATCCGCGTATTACCCAAGTCTGTCCGCGTATTACCTGTGGCTGATTCATACACACTACACAGTAGTTGTCGCCACTCGCCTTGCGCTTGTTTTTCGGGTAGTGTTGTGCTAGTTGCATAGGAAGTTCCAATTACATTACTTTTTTAATATACTCGTACGTACATAGATATAATCGATTATCAAACTTTGATACAGGGAAGAATAGTTAAAGACGATGACGCTAGTGCGCGATTATAGGTGCACTTGAAGTTACGAGTGAGACCAGAAATCGCGTGATGTGAACACGCCTTTAGTCTTTGCAAGGAATAAGTTATATTACATGTTATATGGTAAATAATTAAACCTAGACTGCGTTTAAACCTTGGCTATAAATTCATACGTTGTATGTATAATCGATAAATTCCGCTCAACCCGCTCCACTATCAAGCATGTCCCGACACACAAGTCACAAAGGATAATTTTGGCTACGAAATTACGCACCAGCGACCGAAATAACGCCCTGTCAGTATTAAACAAAGCTCTTATCTTTATGTTAGGCTAAATCTCTATAACAGTTGCCAGCCGAACCAAAATATTACGTTTGACCTAAAAAAAACACCAAAAAAAAATCCCTCAGGCTGGCACGCGTTCCAGCGTTTATCCTCAAACAATAACCTCTCATAACCTCCCTCTATTATTTACAATAGAAAAATAATCAAAGTGAAAGATTGTTTTCGGACGTCCGAATAGTTTTTGCAGGCGTGATTTCCCCGATAGATAACTCGTAATATTTCAACAAAGCGGACAGTGCAAATGAGTGACGGAGACGATTGATGGGGTGTCCGTCGTTATTTGAAAAAGCGGAACCCTATTTCTGCCGTTCCACTGAAGATATATATCATTGGAAACGTCAACAGAGTAGAAAATTAAAGTCAATAGGAGCCGGATGCCGTAATAAGGTTGGCAGGTTATGGAAAGCCTTTCTACGGCGCGCGAGAATTGGCTAATTTGTCAACAGCTAAATCTCTAACTGTCTAATCATTGTTTCCCATCTTATTCCGCTTTTTGTTCTTCTCGTGAACGTTTATTAAACATCGTTTGAGGAAGACAAACGATTCCTTACTTTTTAATAAACATGTAAGGAGTTGTTTGTTAATAACTTTTATTAAATAGTTTCGAACCAGTGTTCAATTATCATTAATGCTTTATTGATGAACCTTATTACAAAGCAAAATTAAAAGCCATATCTAATTGTATGCCATAAGAACTTACAACATATGTAAATATTAAATGTCTTTAGGGATTAACCTGTTACTAATTTTCTGTTTACTATGAAAATAATTAATCCTTCGTGATTATTACATTTTATGAACGTAACAGTTTAAGATTACATATTACTCGCAGTACCGATAAAGGAAATATTCTGAGAAAAAATGTACGCCACTATGTATGTATGTACAAAGTATGAAGTTTGTCAATCTGGATAACTATCACGGCAACAATGGCTAACAAACACAATCGATTCATCAAAAAGTAGGATAAAAGAGGTCTCCGGTTTGATTCCCGGGTCGGACACTACAAAATTTTTCTAACTTAGATTATCTTGTAGTGGTCCGGAGTCTGGATATATATGCACGGTGTATGTCAACAGGCTCACCAACGAATATCATATTGGGACGTAAAGATAACTGGGGAAACGTGGGAGTGTTCTGCATTCCTCTACCCACCTCTTCGAGGATTACAGCCGTGGAGTTACGGTTTTTTTAAAGTATACATTGAACTATAAACATAGATATAAAATTGAAACAGCTGACTTCTTCGAAAGTTAGTTCTTTTTAACTTTAATTTAGCAATAAATAACATAATAGAAGGACGCACGTGTTACACAATTTATACAGTCTCAACGAAATTACAATTTCATCAATTATTGATCAAGCAGATCTCCATACATTTTCATTTGCCACATGATTTTAAGCTCCATTAAAACATGCACTGTGATTAAATAAGAAAAAAAAAACAAAAAAGTATCTCCAAAATATTTTTTTTATAAAACCGCTGTTTTAAAATGGTATTCATATAATTATTTGAGTTAAGTCTTTGCTATTCCAGCATAATTATGAAAAATATTGTAAGTGTGTGTAATTTCTCAGTTTCAAAAATTTCGAATCCAAAAATTCGTAAAGTACATATCACTATTCTTCGATGTTTTAATATCTGATAAAGTATCCATGAATTGCTTTAAACATATTGGTTATTGAGTATATACCCAAATCTCTATTGGATAAGTTCGTTATATTTAGTTGTAACTACGAATAAATCATTTATTCTATCTTGTTTTATAATATCTAAATATGTATTAACATCGGACTTAACATTAGTCTCTATATCAGCTGAAAATAGTTCCTTCGAGAATCGTTCTAGTCTTAAAGCACCACCTCGGCGCAATATTTGTCTGTTTTAGTGAAGAGTTCATTTGGAATAATAGTGCTGAAAATAACCGAAACATGTTTCGTGTAAATTACGAGTAAAATTATTTTTTCATCTAAATGACGACCAAAAGAAAAATTAAATTAAATTTAACCAAGTTTACGTCCTGTTTATATTAGCATCACATAACAACTAGTAGCCCAGCGGCGACAGTGAGGCGACGTTCTAGAAACATTTCTTATTGTCACGCTTCATGGACCTGATAACAAAGACAGCCACTCTGCCCCAACTCCCTGCCGCTATATTCGATATCGACCCTTCTATCGTTCCACTGCTGGAACATGGGTCTCCTTTCAGAATGAGAGGGTTATGGCTATAGTCTGCCACGCTGGCCAAGTGCGAGAACAACACTTAAGAGAACAATTTTTTTCTAAGAACTCAAGGTGTGCAGGTTTACTCACGATGTTTTCCTTCACCAGAATAGCAACTGATTTTTAAACCTAAAACGCACATTTTTAAGAGATTTAAACCCCGTCTCCCGGAGTGAGAGGACGAATTTCAAACCACTAGGCTATCACTGCTGAATCTCGCTTTATATTACGGCCATAATTCCACTGTAAGGCTGGAACAAGTATTTGCAAATCATTTTAGCAGTTAATCAGCCTTTCTTTAGACATCAGTTCAGGGCTCTTAAGCAAACCGAGCGACGCTTGTGTTCAACAGTGGACTGAGACAGACTGATTACAATGACTCAAATTATGATGATGATATCTAGTAAATCAATCAAAGCTCCATAGTAGTCAATAGTTTGGTGACACAACTTTTCAGTGAACAGAATGATAATTTTAACATTCATAAATCAAAATTTATCGTTGAAAAATAAATAGATTGGACTTTATATTATGTGTAATAATATACTAATTTTAATAATCATCATGTCAAATCGAAACGATTGTACAAAATTCCGCAATGGCAAGTTTAAAGCCGTGCATGCGGCTTGTGGTCGCGGCTTGCGGCTGCTCTTTGCGGCACTTACTAATTTTTCGTTTTCATGATTTATACTTAAAAAGTATATTATTTACGTGCCACACACATTATTAAATAACGCTAATAGTTGGAATAATACTTATTCAAACGACAATATTATAGATAGACAGAATTAAGGTTTCCTTAACATCGTGCGGTGATACGATAAAAGAAAAAATCCAAGTTAGGTATCTACAATCAACAGCACTATATATAACACGGTACAATCGAGTGCAGTATTGTTTTAAAAACATCAACCATAACATATTATTAATGGGCATGTGATAGCAATATCTCGCCGCGAACTGCGATCTCAATAAAACGACCCGAGACACTTTATGGTGTGATAGTCGTTTCCCCCGGCGTTGGCTGCGCGCAGTTCATATTCATTTGCGGGAGATTCTCTGTGACAAAGTGTGTCTGGATGGCTGCGTCACTATGCCTTTGAACACTAGTCAGTACACGGGGTGGTTATAGCTTCAGATACTAACGTACAGGGGACGACAGCAAAAACATTCTATCAATTTATCGCGAGTCAAAAAGATACCATTGCAATCATTTGAATGCATTTAGGTAATTTGAATGGCTTCAGACAGATGCAATTGAACCGTAAAGTACAGCACGGAGTTTGTGCTGACCCTACTAATTATTTAAAAAGTACCATGCGTCGTAATATACTCAAGTTTAAAGAGAAAACTTTGAATGAACTTTTTTTTTGTGTAGATTTGAATAAAATGAAACCAAGTCCCTTAGTTTTTAAAATGTATTTTTCTTTTTTCCTTGCGCATTTTATTGATGAAATGTTTTACCGAAATTAACCTACGGGGATGGGCCGTTCAATAACGTTGACAGGGACCTTTTGTTGAACTATAAATATATACAAATGGCCCTTGGTTTTTTAATAAGAGGGTAGCCGAATATTAGGTAATATGACCGAGTGCAAACCGATGTTACCCTCACAGTGCGCTCAGGGTAGTTTTTTATGTCTCGATATGGGCTTAGAAGGCGGGAATTATATGGGTCCTATAATGTTAACAGAGCATATTTATTTATAACCGTTAACTATGCATTTTTATTTAATAATATGTTAAAAATATTGTTCTTTTTTAATTATATTAAAGATTTTTAGACATAACAATTATTTAACTATGTAAAAATATAGCATATTTGCACGTCGTTATGTTTTGAAGTAACTCATTCGTTTATCTATTTAATATTGAAGTTATGTTATTGAGTTTAGATATGATGAACGATGAAGCATTATACTAGGTAACCGTACAACCGTTATTCGAAGCAAGCAACTGATCGAATGTTTTTGTGAGTCTTGTATTCAAATCCGTAGATATCTAGAGACTACCCTTTTTTATTTCTGATTGTTACTTTACAAACATAATCAAAACAGGAACTACTAACCATCCGTTAACTTAAATAATGTTTAGGTAAAAAATGTTGACTGCCACGTGTCGTGTTAGTTGTAAACGCGAGTAGCGATCTAGTAGTCTCAAGATAAAATTCTGAGACGAACACTATTGGATTTTTCTTACTTTGATTTTCTATTAGTAGCTCAGTAGAAATAGGTCCATTACATGACAATAGACTTCCCATCTATTAACGTAACCGGTGAAGCGAGGGAGTGTTCTGTATTCCTCTGCCTGCTTCTTCAGGTATTACAAGCATGATGTTCCATTTCTGTAAAACTTATTTTCATGAGTCCATTAAGCGATACACGTTCTCATAACCCAACAATATTACTAAAAGTCGTCTTATAAACCACCGACCGCATCCATGCTAATCCCAACATTCTTTACAATAATCCCGCGAATGCATCTCATGCACCCCATAATACAGTTAATATTAAAATATTGCATTTTTTTGCCACTGAGCCAAAACATTGGCTTTGCCCTGCCTCAAAGAATCACCCCCACAAAAATAATACAAGTATTTGTACTCACATTTTTTATCTCAGTATGTGAGGGTGAACGCTCATTTAAATACGCTGTAATATGCGAAACGTGTATTCGGTCGCAAAATATGGGTAACAAATAACGTTTGAATTTATTTTCGTAGTTCTATAACTATCTGTTCTCTAAGACCTGATGCGGTGACATTCATCAACCCAGACGTTAAGTATAATAACGAACACATTATTCCATTTTGTTAATCAATCAATATTTATAACTCATAGTTATAAATATTGATAATCAGGAACTACACTCGGCGTCACAAAAATCGCACCTTTTTCAAATTCAACTTCAATACACCTTTGCTCATTTTTTATCAATAGTAAGTATATGATTGTAGAGTATCATTCAAAAGGTAATTAAATTTCCCATTAG
>DWEI01000250.1:0-24563 GCA_018245875.1 Mysoria ambigua | reverse complement strand
CCGATGCATGGCAATAGGCTCACCACCTATTACATAGTGGGACGTAAACTTAACCGGTGAAACGTGGGAGTGTTCTGCATTCCTCTGCCTACCTCTTCGGGGATTACAGACGTAAAGTTACGTTTTACATTATGATGTTCATGTAAACGTATTATGTACCTAACATAAAGGTGTTTCACATTGGCGTAAATCTTGTATATTTGGTTAAGACAAGCGATGATGCGATGGTAAACGCGACTTGATGGCGTGGGCGGCGCCCTGCCCTGAAGAATCGATTTGTTTACTTTGCTCACATAGATACACACGAGTACATGTGCCCTTGTTTACCGCATGCACAAGCACGTCAGAGCAATTTTTAAATATTTTCAGGTGGTTACGAAAAAATATCTAATCTTTTTTTACTGCCTCGTTGGTCGTGTTGGTTGCAAGTGCGACTGTCGATCGGAAGCTCCCGGGTCCGATTCCCGGGTCGAACACTGCAAAATTTTCTAATTTTGATTCGGAATCTTGATATGTGCCCAATGTATGGCAATAAGCTCACAAACTATTCTATAGTGGACCGTATACGTAACCGGTGAAACGTGGGAGTGTTCTTCATTCGTCTGCCTACCTATTCGGGGATTACAGGCGTGAAGATACATTTGACGTTTTTATTACCTATTCTTTATGGTGTGATTGTCATCTTTCATGCTGAGCCTCTCCGTGTCCAGTGTTGCTACGATCATTATATTATAGATGATGATAACGAGTGGAGTGCAGCAAATAATGATATGCCTATATTTTAGTATTTTAAAGAATTTTTATCTGGTATTTTATTCAATATCTACAACAATGTTCTATAAATTTAATCTTCCAAAACATGATGTACCTATATCTTATCCTTGATTGAAACAAACCCCACATACAAACTGTCAATTATTTCCTATATTATGGGCGAAATTCTTTAGAGGAAGCCTATATCCAGCTGTGGACTGCATTACAACATAAGCAACCCTTTCACCATTGGGCATGCTACTCTCTGTTGGGTCTCCTGTGACAATGAGAATGGTTACGGTTAGATAGATAGCGAGGTGGTGGACTACTTGGTAGATTCCTCCTGTCCGCCAATGTGAACTAGCTTACCTGACATTCCGTGTCAGTAATGCTCTCGTTCTATGAGGATCTTTCCTCGATCTTTCTTCAAACCTTTGGGGACCCGTCTGTAGCAGTTGAACAATAAATCACTTTGTCAGTTATGTGTCTCTGAGTCTTTGACTCCACTGTCATTAACAGGAGCTATAATTACTTCAAGTAATGTTCAATTACTTCAAGTAATGTTGCCTGCCTCGTTGGCTGTATTGGTTGCAGGTGCCACTGCCGATCGGGAGGTCCGGGATTCGATTCCCGAGTCGAACACTACAAAATTTTCTAATTTAGATTTTCTAGTAGTGGTTCGGAGTCTGGATATGTGCCCGATGCATGGTAATAGGCTCACCACCTATTGTGGTACATAGTGGGACGTAAACGTAACCGGTGAATCATGTGAATGTTCTGCATTCTTCTGCCTACCCCTTCGGGGATTACAGGCGTGAAGTTACGTTCAAGTAAGGTTCAATGTGTTTTTTTTTATTAGCTAAAATATAATCTTAATTTTAATTACTTCTGTGTAATCAGAATATATGTAGTGAATGATACTATACGATAGCTGTTGCTTAAATAAGTTTTCCTAACATTAGAACAGACAACAATACTTTTGTCAATTACATCAATGAGTAGGCAAATTAGAAAAAATCATCAATGTCAGAACCGAGATTTGAACCCAGATCCGTTTGATTGGCAGTCGCGTTTATAACGAACACGACCGAGGAGGCCATCAGTAAATAATTAACAATATGTATTTTTCAGAGTAATATATGTGAGTAGCTTTTACGAACTCTACAAACCTGTAGTCTTAAAAGAATATAAATTGCTTAATATTATTAATAATCCTCTCCCTTGTTCCTACTCATTAAAATTACTCATTAAAAAAAGAGACATGATGTGACGTTATGTGATGTCAATAATAAAATTTCTATGTACATGCAAGGGAACTGAAAACCGACTTCTAATAGCATAGATTTATTTTAGTGGTTTTATTTGTACGGCGAAAGAATCAGTTGAAATAAATTATATAGATATTAAACTTATAATATATGCTGTACGTTATCTAAATTCACACCGTAAGTGCCTTTTCTCATATTGACAAAAAGTACTATTATTTACTTATAAAATTGACTTTTCATTATTTCTGAATAATGTTGAAATAGATCAGAATGGATTCAAACGTGGAATGCAATATATTAATTTCGATTAGTTTTAAGATTACCAAATGTAGGTTGCATAAGATTTATATTAAAAGAATAGTGAAGTAATTGAATAAAGAGTACCTAGTTTTTTTTAGTTTGAAATTGTATAACTCTTTTATAGGTAATAAAACGAAAAATATTATTATTATTTTTATATTAAAAATAACAAATAAAATAAATATAGCCTTCGTAATATACGAAGTCATATACATAATATAAAGTAATATACTTAAATTAATCTACGGATCTAATACCATAGTTTGTTTAGTTCGTGACTAATCTATGATGATTTGGTTAAAGTACTATTACATAGGATTGTCATGATCAGTTTTATTCATTAGTTGCAGATCGCACCGTTCCATAGAAACGGCATTTATAATTTACTTAATAAAATATATCTATGTTAAATTACAGCTAGAGGAACTATAAATTACCTATACAAATCATTTAAGTTGTTCACTATATGTACAGAATGTTTAACCTACGAAAACAATCCAAATCAGTCTTCGGCACACGTGGTGTATAAGTACCAGCGCGTCGCACAATGCAAGGCATGTCTTTGTAACTAAATAATTTTCTTGTAGGATAACATCGGGCGTCAATCCTCTGCGTCCTGGAATGTATTTAGCTCTTCTTCCTCTTCGCGTTCTTAACAAGCGTTCTGATTTTGTTTGTTGCCGTTCATGCTCCTTACTCTTCTCGAACCGCCGGTCAACTTCTTCTCGATTTCCTCTAAACTCTTGCCCCGTGTCTCAGGCACGAAGAAAATAACGAAGAACAATCCAATCAAGCAGAGCACGGCAAATAGCCATACGGTGCCGTACATATTGATGGTCGCGATGATATTGTGGAAGGTCTTCGTAACGATGAATGTGCAGGTCCAGTTGAAGGCGGTGGCCAGGGAGGCTGCGTTGCCACGGATTTTTGAGGGCAAAATTTCACCCAACATGAGCCACGGAATAGGGCCAAAGCCAATGGAAAACCCTAATACGTAAATGACCAGACAGGCTAGTGGCAACCAACCGTAACTGTTCACGTCGACTCCAGCATCCTTCACATAAAAGTAGGATCCCAATGCAACCAATGTAATGATCATTGAAACCGATGAAACGTACAGTAACATTTTTCTTCCCAAGCGGTCGATGATGGCGGTCGCAATAAACGTCGATATGAAGTTCACCACCCCTATGATGATACTGCACACATTCTCATCGACGGTGCTGCCGGATAGTTTGAAAATCGTAGAAGCGTAGAAAATCACAGCGTTGATGCCACTCAGTTGTTGAAACAGCATCAGTCCGAGTGAAATAAGCACAGCGGGTACATATTTTTTGGAGAACAGTTGTTTAAAGGAGTTTCCACGTACAAGATCACTCTCCGCTTGAGATCTTGTCAGATCACGCATTTCCTTTTCAATGTTCAAATTTTTCCCTCTTAACCACTGCAAGGCTTTCCGGGCATCTTCAACACGCCCCTTTGTTATGTACCAGCGGGGAGTCTCTGGTGTTGCGAGCATCAATAAAAAGAATGGAATTGGAAGTGCCGCACCGAAGTATGCTAAATGTGACCAGTTGAGATAGCTTCCAACAAAAAATGCCAAAAGGATGCCCGTATTACCGAATGCGGTAGGCAGTAAGCCGAGAGCGCCACGAACTTCCGGTTGTACAGTTTCTCCAAGATACACGGGGAAGGCCAGGGATCCGACACCGACGCATATTCCGCAGAAAATACGACCGATGAAAACCATAATGACATTGACGGCAGATGCTATTAATATCCATCCAACCAGGAACGGTATTGCCGTACATATGATGGTCACTCTTCTTCCAAGGTACTCTATAAGTGGTCCGCCCAAAATGCCGCCAACTAGCGCCGCCAAGGGCATCAAACCTCCAATCCAGCTATTCTGTAATTAAAAGAACGTGGGTTTAATTAAAATATTCGACTGTTTTCACTACTGATATGAAATAGACTTAATTACTGATACAGTGATATCAAAGTTAATTAGAAGTTATTGCTAATTTTCGCAAATCATGTGCAAGTTTCTCATAAGATGACTCAATAAATAAAATGTATGACTTACTTCTTCATTAGTGATGCTCAACGTTTTATTCATGCTCGGAAGGGCTGGTGACGTATAACCAGACGAAAACCCGACAATCAGCGAGCCCATTGACACTGCAAATGCAGCAAATATCTGTAACAATAGATTTTTAGTTTAATTACCGTGCATCATATGCCCTTGTTCACTTCACTTTTAAGGATGACCTGAGCAGCTTCGGATTTTAACATAACTGTGATCAAATGTTCCCTCCGTGTTTGGTAAAACAAGTGTTATTCCCAAGTCTGCAAGGCGTAGTCGCGCAAACCGTAGCGAGAAAAGTCTGAAGTTATGTTTTGCGATTCGGTCCATTTATGTACTTGTCGTGCGTTTTTATACTTGTACGGCGGGTGTGCATACGTTTGACGTTTCACCCCTATGTTGTGTGTCCAACAAGGAAGTTAATATTGAAAAGTTTACTCAGTTCGCCAAGCAAACACCAGTGCAAAAATATCATTTCTAACAACAATGCATTGGCTGTTATTTGGAAATTTAATACAACTCGTTCGTTACTTTCTTTATATTCAAAGATAATGCGATTAAATAACTTTTATTCGTCCAAATGTCATTCATTCTCGTAAGATTTGATTCACATGGATTTTCCCATAAAAAAACTCATCACAGAAAATATTCACGATTGATTTACTAAACAAATATAGGTTGTCTTTTCAATTACTTTTATTTAGCGAATGTAAACTTCGATAAATAAAATATGTAAAAAGATAGATATTGTTCTAGATTCTACATGTGTGTGTTTTAAATAGAAACTAACCTGAGTCCATAGATACAGCCGTTGCGTTGTGGGTCCATACGGTGGTACTTCACCGTTGATAGCATAGTCGGTCTTGATCTTATTATTTTCCGTGCTCAGCTGCTTCACGTATGGCACAGAGTTTCGTAGGTTCTCCTCCTTCGCGCTCTTAATCTCCATCTCCATTTTGTATTTGAATTCGTTTCCTAAACTGATCTGTCGCAATTGTTGGAAGTGGCGGCGAGTTTTTTCGAATGAATCCTGTTCGTCCTCGCTGCTGCTCTCCGTGGAGGCGGTCTCCGGGATGGTTGCGTAATTAGGTGCGAGTGTTCCCTGCGATCCGCATGAGGTAGCGAGCGACGTGCAGGTGGTCGATGCGGAGAGAGTCGGTCGTGATGGTACACGTGCGTACTTGGGCCCCCGGCTGCGGTAGAGTCGCTCCTCGTCGGTCTGTCCACGCCGACCTTGCTCGCTTCCACCCTGGGAGCAAAGAAATAATTTTATAAATACATTTCTTGATTATACATAAAATTGATCCTACACACAAAATTTGCATTACCCGTAAAATGCAGCAACGGTACAGCCCAAGATTTAGTTTGGAGCACTACACTCTGCATTCGATACTAATGTATACATCCGCAAACATGGTCCATTTATTATATTCCCTATCTTATGTGCGTAAGTCTGTTAAGACGATAAGGAATATTGAACTCCGAGACTCGGGGGTCAGATAGAGAAAACATCGCGCACTGACCACTGTACATATGATCGGAGCATGTTTTAGATAACCTAATGATACATATAGCGCCCACCCTGACCCAATCAGCACATCAATTCCTGATGTAGACATCGCGCAGGATCAACAAGATGCCATTGTTTCTTTTACATAAAGAATTCATTCGAACGGTACTTGTCTGAATACATCGTCTTTTAATAATAGTGTCAGCGCTGCCGCCCGGTCGATTGTTGATGTTATCGTACAAGCTGTCCAGCGCCTTAATGATGTATATAAAACAGACGTACATAAAACGTAAACATTTCTTTCATATCCGCACCTATGCTTGAATGCGTGCAACATTGAACATGTGCTTCATATGATTAAATCCGTACGTGTAATGTGATTTTTTTGTAATTTTGATCGTTACTATCAATGGCTCTATTAAAATCCTTTATTTTACTCGTACCTTTGTCTCGTCATGAAATGTTTGGTATGTTTTCAAATATTTCGTTATCATACTACACGAAATTCAATACCTTTCATTTGAATAGCCTCATTTCTGTTACAATTTGTCACTTTGCATGTCACGTGTCAAAAAGAATTAATTGGTGACATGAAAATATTTAATAGGTTGCATAGCGTAACATTTGCATTGTTATCTACCGTCAACGACAAATTATCGACACTATTCATTGAAGTTGAATAAACATCGAAATTTTACGATGTTCCAGATTCTTCTGTTTTTTTCCTCGGCCCTTATTTATTTTGCCTTATATAACGCTCTGTTTACATTTCAGAGAAACTCTCCGGGCATGCATTTATATAACTACCTAGAGATTGATTATGACGCTTACTGTTGGTATCGCGGAGTATAAAAAGGTCAACAAATCCATCGCGTGTCTCATACCGACTATCGGATTGGTCAAGCATTCTGCTTTGCTTGTTTACTGACACCCACTAACAATATATATTTTCTACGTCGAGAAAGTATAGATTTTAAATGCTTTTACTATGTATCCTGTTAGAATTTGTATATTTTTTTGTTAATGCTCCACCATTTCTTAAAACCTTAAATAACTGTTATGTAATTTTAAAGCCTGTTAATTTTTTTTAAATCTTGAAATATGCATGGTCAGCAGGCTGTTATTTGCAAATGTCTCACCATAAGCATAAACAACACCTATTTAACGGTACTTTCGCATTTGTAACTTTAACATGTTTAAGTGTTGCAAACGTCGTGGCCTGAAAATCGTGTTCAACCTTGACCCCTTATTAAAAATTGACATTGTTACTGGAAACAATTATCAGTGAGAGAGCCTCTATCTCTCCCAAAAACGGGTTGCTTATTCCCTTATCGCAAACAATATGAACATTGATTCACATTATTTTTGGCTTGATTGCCGCCGTGGAAGTTTTGGTTGCCAGCGTGACTGCTGATCCACCGGTCTTGGATTCAAATACTGGGTTGGGCTGGAATTACGACATTTTGCTCCCTACCTCTTCGAGATTACATTTTGATGTTATGTTTAAGATTATGTTGGGTTACCTTAATTGTGTTTGCATATCAGTTCCAAAAAAGTGCTATTATAATATTTACCATTTTAATCCGACAGTTAAATGTATAAACTTCTTATAACAATGTTTTAATTATTCCAAGTTGATCCTGCTGATATTTTGGCTCATTACGTATAAGTATATTATTAATATGATAAGTATGAGTAAAGCAATGTATAGTTGATAAACTGCTATTGAGCGTTCATACATTTTGATAACATAGCCTATCTGTCCTTTTATATGTAAAGTACATATTTCATCCTTAATGATTTATATAAAAGCTAATTTAACATAAACGTACAATCTCCTAAGAGTTAGACAGAGGAGTGTTTCACCAGTTACGTTTATGTCCCTCTATGGAATAAGTTGTGAGTCTATTGTCATGCACCGGGCACATAAAACATGTTTACTTTAATTCACACTAAATAGTATAATCTCATGAAAATTGAGATTTTAAGTTTATTGCAAAATAAAGATATGAAACTTTCTGATGTCTTTGAGTTTATATGTTTTTCAGATTTATTTTTTACTTTTGATTGTTACAGTACTTAGTTAACACATTTTATATACTAATACCAAAAACTAAGGCATCTGGTTGGGGGATGTAAGTAGAATGAGCGCCACCTACTGGTGAATGCATAAAATAGGTGGAATGGTGTCATCGTAGAAAAGTCTGCCTCTTGACAACAGATGGCGTTTGCGATTCTAATTTATGTTCGCCACGTGCACAATGGAATAAAATGGAACTAACATAAATACACATAAACTTGTGGATTGTAAAATAATGTTATTGTACAAAATTGGATTATGCCACTACGTTACTCAATATTAATGAAAAAGTCAATTAATTTTAATTAGATAAAAATATTGCAATATTGTTATATTTTTTTCCATTTTATATAAATTCCATTAGTTCATGCTCAAATAGTTATACTTTCTTCTTCTTTATTTTATTTCATTTATTTCTTTCTTGCTACTAAAATACCTTACGAATGCGCAATTAATTTATTAGAATGCATATTTCTTGTTATAATCGTACGTTGATTTGTATATTATATATTTTTGTAGGAGTTCAATAATACTTTAATCTTACGGACGATTTACATAAGATTATGTTAAATTCATTGAAAATAAAAGTTGCTTTGGTTGCCAAGCAACGAATCGTAACAATTGCTGCCGCAAAGCGAACGGTCTTGCAATACTTTCCAGAGCTTTCCGGTGCGAACCATAGAACTTTCGTAAATATATTTCCGAAAAGATAAAAAAACTCCATATTTGAACGCTACCATATTAAGTCTTAATAATATGTATTAGCTTTAGTTCTATTCTAAAGCAAGGAATCATTATCGATTTTTGTACATATGCACCCTCCAAATAAGAGAATTCATATTTATGACTTACCATTTCGGTGGACAGCTGTTTCAAATATCCCATTATCTTCCCCATCGCGTTAGGGTTGTTCTTGTTGAAGCTCATCTTGATCACTTCACTTGCCCGTTGCTTTGACAATAACTATTAAAGTGTATATTTGTTTACTTAAACTTTGTCAGGGAACGTCAAAATGGTAATGTCTGTAATATGTAACACTTGTAATAACAGTATTTTGGCTTAGATTAAAAAGTTTTTTATAATCCAGATTCGCGATCAACACAAATATGCAACATACATCACTTGTACGTTAAATAGTCTTAGAGAAAAAATGTCTATATCAAACAGCTGCAAGCCAGTCTGGCCGACTGCAACCGCGACTCGACACAGTTTTGCCGCCGTACGAAAATAGCTAATATATTCGCTAGTTGGAAGTTTGCGTTTGAAAAATCACTTAAGTATATTTCTCATACAACGAAGTTTTTATTTCGCGCCCTTTTCTCAATGTGCACAACATTCAATTATTCCAAGATCGCACAACAAACGAATATGTTGGCAGCGCGTACCGTTTTCTTCAGCGTTCAAGTTATCTATTGAAACTTGCAGATGGCAGCGCAGTGTTTTATAGGAAGGTTGGCAGTGGTCGGCGGTGATCCTCCCGCCCCCCATCCCGCGCCCCGCGGTCGCGTCGCGATACTGCGCTTCGTAATGTGCGTGAACATTTTTTTCATGTGTGCGCGCACACACACAAAACCTTCCTTCAACAGTGAACCTGAATCGCTTTGAATATTTGTATAAAATGTTAGAATTAAACATTATAAACAACTTGCGTCTTGCATGTCACATTTTCTGTTTGTTAATAAATACCTAACGTGTAGGGAATACACGGGCCAATTCATACCAGTTTTTAAATGTAATTTGTTAGGCACGACCTTATCGCGACAACTCGTAAATCGAATAACATAAATCGTATAAAAAGATAAACACGCTATATTCCTGTGGAACCGTTAAGTTAGGCGTAAATAGTAATAATATTTAAAATGTTAAATGCAATTATGTTTACAATTTCAAAATGGTTAATACAGAATGTGTGCATCCGTACATTATTGAAAATCTGTATTTTAACGGTAGAAATTCATGGAAGCGTGAAGAAAGTGAATGATGACATTTTTATGAAATTGCTTTACTTACTTAAGGTTTGGTATTTTTATTTATACTCTCTGCCTACCTGAAAGGACCTAATTTGACGAAACAATAATAATGATGCTTTCGTGTGGTGTCTCTAATTAATTTATATGGTCCACTCAAAATCCAAAAATTTAATATTGCCTAACAATGATTTCGCCTACGCTCTGTGTAATTTTTTATCCAGTCGCTTGGCATATTTGTGATGTCTGCGCAGTAGGTATGCAATATTTCAGCGCCGGTGTCGTTTTAAGCCCTCGACGACACTGTAAAGTTTAAATCGTGCATCAATCATCTTTAATGTACCTACTTACACGTGCGTAATGCTTTTCATACACGTAAGTAGAGAATGAAGATTTTAAAAATGTAAACTAAGAACGATACATGCAAAGTGTTTCGCAGTGGTGAGACGCGTTAACATCGAGCCCAACGGCGTGCTATCAGAGAATCCTATAGTGATGATTTATAAAGGTAAAAAATTAAATGAGGGATGTTAAATGAACGAATTGAATCACAAGCTATATTAGGTGTAACAATGAAAGTCAATAATTCAATTTTCATAATTATACGAAGGTAAATGATTATCCTCCTTCATTATAGAATTTCAGTAGCGCGTCGTGACCGCTTGTTTGAGTGCGCGATGTTGTACCGGCGGCGTATCGGGTCGGTCGGCGCGTCATCGGGCGCCTCGCGCGTCGCTTGCTGTAAATACCTTTTGTGAAATTGAATTTTGAAAAGTTTCTCATGCATACGTAAAAAAGCGTATTGAGAACATTTGTTATTTATACTGGATGTTATTGTTGTAACGTGATCTCAAATGCCATCGGAGGTCATCTTGTCAGCGATTACAGTTGTGATGTTATGTTGTTGCCAACGTTTCTGACAAAAATTACAGATATAAAAAATAACAGATATACAAAATATAGTACAAGTAAACAAAATATATAAATAGACTGCATTCGTTATAAAGGGGCGTGGTGATTTTTAATACTGCCGATCATTGTGGACTTTGGATAAGGATGTTGATACTACTCAAATAATTACCTCACAATATTAGTAAATATAATACAAAATATTTCATCATCATCGTTATTATCACTATCGTTTTATCGTTTCCCTGTTGGACAAGAATCTTTATTCATTGTGAGAAAATTTAAGATCAATCTGCCACGTTCGCCAATTACCGTTTGGCGGACTTCACTTCTCTTTATTATTAAATTAATTACGTATGAATTAGAATTGTAAATAAGTAAAATAAGATTAAGTATAATTACAATAAAACAATATTACTTCGGGCGTTAATTTTACCGTGCCTCTAGAAAAATAATATTATTTTAATTTAAGCACACCTTTCAATGTTGTTATTTGATGGGTTACGAAAAAAACAACTAATCATCACTCATCCTGAAATATACCTATCGCGGTCATAAAGCATTGCTCACGTATTCTATTGAGAATAACTCATCATACGACCACTGAACATTCGGCGCCGCGCCACGCCCCCTTTAAGAATATTCTACGCACTCGTATCAGAGTACGTCTTAGTCACGCACCGGCGTCATCGTGATAGGAAGAAAAGTAGCCTGGCTGTCATTGAATCGAGCGTCTTATCGGTTTACATCATAACCCTTGTGCGTTATCAACGCAAAACATTATTCATATACACCGGTCGCAGGCGTCGCAATTGTTGTTTTGTTTCCTTAAATGATCGAACCGTGTTTCCTTGTCGGCCTTCAGCGCTGTAACTAAGTAAATATCTATATGGAAAATATATTGAAGTCTGTCATTTGTTACATGACAAAAACCAAACGCTTTAATTACGAGAAAACTGTCCTCTATCAACCAGTCGATACCATACATCGCTGATGCGTAAAAAGTTCGGCCTAAAAAGTTATTTATGAAATTTAACGAAACTTTCAAGTTGATATAAAGAATAAAACAACGATGCACTTACAGTTGCGAGAAACAATAAGCAACATAATATTTAGCGACAAAAATTAGTATTACGTAATTAAAGAGGGTAACTTGTTAAAACAAAAATATTTCGTGCTCTTATATTGTTCTTGCTTTCGTGCTCTTATATTGAATAATTCTTGAAGAACGTGCTGAACTAAAAAAAAATCATAGATCACAATACGCTCGTTTGTTTAAATACGGCTGTGGCTATAGAGGGCAAGTGAAGGCGTATGTGCTCTTTGAATGTCACAATATTGAGACGCAAGCTGCGTGCGCTCGTAACGTGTGCGAGATCACGCGCGCCCGGCGTCACCCAGACGCAGCGCGAGCGCGGTGCCGCGGACCGGAGTGGGCGGCCGCGCCCCTCGCACGCCCGAACGGTCAGGCGGCGTCCGCGTCACGGCGACCGATACGTCACTGGCGGTCCCCGCGTGCGTCGGGGTGAGTCGGGACCGTTTGGATATTACACGTGCCAACGAAACATTCATGAATTGCTTTTACTATAAATAGTTGTAATGTAAAACTGTTTTGCTGTACATTTTAAGATATAATGTAACATTTTATTAATCGTTTAAGTAATAAGCTTTAGTAAGTTGAGATTTTAGAGCTTTAATAAGTTGAGATTTTAGAGCTTTAGTAAGTTATTAATTCCAAAATCATATGTGTAAATATAAATATAATAAAAATAGATGAGCAAATCATTCTGAAATGTGAACGCAATAAAACTATATTACATAACATGATAAGAGACCATTATTTGATATTAATAGTTTGTAAGAAAAAGCTTTAATGCGCTTGTTTATCCGGATTTCCCAACGGATATTATTTTAAGCCTATCGCTCATTGATAAATATCTGTACGGAATATATATTGTGACTAAAAATAAAAAGCGCGCGTGACACACCACGTGTCGCACGTTGTGTCACGACATGTGCACACACACATACGTGTTGTGTTTCCAGAAACGTCGTTCGCCTTTAACATTTGATAACCTTTGAAAAGGTACAGTTTAAATTCGATTTTGTACTAATATTAGCTATAATGCTTTCTTTTCTTTTAATGTTGACGTAAATGCAATTATCGGAAACCATAAATTTTTTATTTTCCATGATTTTCAAGTAAAACACTATAAATGGTGCATTTAAATTGCATCGAACATTAACCGCACGCAAGTAAAATTATTTTTCATGGTTTCCTCATGCAAGTGTAAATAAACTCAGCTGTCCTTACTTTTACTGATAACGAATTGTTATGTATTGTTAAATGTTGTTTAACATATTACATCATGATACCTGAATGTATCAGGCCCGTAGATTTGTTTTAGTAATTTATCTCGACGAAGTTCATTCTAGAATCTACCACGTTTGCCGAGAAAATACATCGATTTGGGGTTGATGAGTATATATTTAAATAACAACATGCGTGTATGTCCCCTGAGGGCTAGGAAAGGAGTGTATTAGGTATTCTCACGTTTTATAAGTTATTTTGCACGTTCCATAAGCTTTTGCTATATTGAGTGATTAAGTAAATGTACCTGGCCATACAGAACGACTATGCGTGAATACTAGTACTGGCCGTATAACAAAACATTTGTAGTGTGTGACGTTCACTCCTGGGAATAATTATCGGAAATCGATATTTGGTTCTAAAACGCTATTGCGAATTTGTAGCAACCATACTCGAGTTATGGTGTTAAATATATCGATGGTGTGGTATAACATGTACAGCAAACAGGAACCGTGAATCGATTTCATGATGTCATTGAGAATTCGCAATAATTTTGTAGAACTAGATTTATATGAAGCAAAATAAATATTGATCGTTTTTTTGTGTCATTATAGAATTTACATGATTTTATAAACGATACGGCTAAGAATAAAACTTTTATGATTACGTTCGAGTTTAAGGTACATCGTCCACTGATAGTAGACATGTTAAAGATAGTACTAATGTATATATGTTGGAAAAAAAACAACATTCAATTACGTGTTTAACATTATTTAACACACAATTTGACCTCGGTTACGCCACAGCTTTCAATGCGACCGTGCTAGCGTCGAAGTGGTAGGTGATGTAGTGTACTACAAGTATGACCTACGCGTACGATTCGTTTTACGCGCACATGTAAACGCGCACACAGGTGTTGCCGTTTCAAAAATGTCAGCGGAATATTCCTACTGACGCCGGCCGAGCGAGCTTCGCGCGCGGCGGCGCGCGCGTCGAACGTTCTGGAATGATGTGCCCCAGCGCCAGCTGACGGCGACCGACGCGCACTCCGTACCGACACTGGCTGCATCTGGTGCGCGGGCTTTTGTCACCAACACACATGCACACACTCATTTATTTGTAATATACATATAAATAATTGATAATTTGGAATTATTTTTTTAACATACTCGAAATAATTGGTAATGTAATTAATTATCTTTGTAAATCTTATCGAACTGTAAAATTGTAATGTGTTAAAAATGAAACGTGTGAACAAAGCGAACTGTAAAATTACATTATTCTAGGTATATTTATATTGAACTTTATTACTTTGAACTTAAAAGTGAGGGTATAATGAAATTTTGAAAGTAAAAGTAGCCAACTAATTGTAAGATCAGCAGTTACACTTTAATTTTTCATATGCTTGGCTGTAACGACTTCTACAGAATGAATAGATGAAGGCTGGGTCTGTAAAACTCAATCAGTTTTGGAATTGTGGCGAAATATGAACGATTATTACTCCGAATATAAAAGAGTTTGTGACGCGATCTATCTTTTGTACGGAACTGGCCTTATTTAAGGTTTACGACAGACACCTATCCACGTAATACGTCTATAGACAGCCGTATCTCTCCCATATTTGTATCGTTCATACTATATGTATTACGACCACAATGTGTCAATGGCAAGGAAGACGAGACGTCGCAGTTTTGGTTACTTTCCGATATGATAAGAGATTACAATAACAATATGCGCATGCTTATGTGTCACACGTTCGTCTGAAAGAGTGTTATCTCTCGTTATCTTATCAGTTAATACAAGATAATATGGAGATTGTAACTTTCCGTTAAAATGTAAGAAAATGGTAACATGGCAACATTTGTAGAAATTCAATTGGTATCAGTGGATAAGTGGCGAAACGTGGGAGTGTTCTGCATTCCTCTGCCTACCTCTTCGAGGGTTACAGGCGTGAAGTTGCGTTTTTTTGGATACTGCATCTTAGTGTATGAGAGCGCTATAGAAATATGAAACAGTAATTCCTATTCCAACATTATATCGTCAGAAAATGTATGGAGGGTTTAAACAGCAAAAGTCTCTTGTCTCTTGTTTGTACAATAGACTGTTTTTATTTTAAGTTTTCTTTTCGAACCCAAGTTGCGGCGTCCATTTATTCACTGGTTTTGATAAAATCTCGCATTCGTTCTTTTTTCTCGTTCCTCGTATGTCTTTCGCACGTTAAAATCCATTTATAAGCTGTTTTGATCAGTTTAAAATAAAACGCCATTTCTTTACAATAGATTAAAATGAGGCATGCGAATAGAGTTTAAGATAAAGCTTAACAATTACTTCCACTGACATGGTAGGGTGGTGTATAAAGATAGGATAACTATGTTAATATGGTAAGTGTGTAATAACATGGCAAGTAGTGTAGGGCGCCCTCCGGCCAGGTGGGGTGGCATTCTGCGATAGGGTGCACGGTGAAGCTGGACGCTACAAGCCGCGGACGCCGCTCACTAAGGGAGCCTCATCTCCAACAGTCGACTGGAATAATAATAATGATGATGAATAGTCCATATTGTACATACTGTGATAGTTTTGTAAATTTAAAATAGTGTAAGGTACGATGTGTATAATACTATCATTAGAAATTACAGTACTTTCCTATTTGCCGTCTTCTCTATAATTCTTAACCCTGAAAAAATAATATGTAATAGCGCTTAGTGTTACATAAAAAAATTCCCATTACAAATATTTAGTATTCATTATAAAATATTTCAAAACTATCTATTAACAAAGCTATAAGTCAACGCAAATATTCATTTATTAACGAATACGTTGACGAATCAGCTTCGTGTTTCTAACGTGAGTTTGCCTCACGCCACCGACGAAGGAGCACCGGTTCACGCACGATCGAATCGTTTCGATTAGGCCGCGACGCTGGCCGGGCTGGACTTGTGGCGCCGGTCCGCGGGTCGACCGAGCGCCGACGGCCGTCCTTGTGCCAGGTGCACGGTTGCGCAATGGAGAAGGTCGGACGACGTGTCCGCTGCTCGGGGCGAGCTTCGTTCACGTAAAGAAATTTAGCGTTTTTATTATCCACGCTCCGTCTGTATCACGACTCTCGCGATAAGATAATTAAGTGACAGCGTTCGAAACCAGTTGCCTCCTTCGCGTGCTCTATTATTGCATTGATTGTCTCCGAACAATTTAATCTCTTTTTTTATTGTAAACGGTCTTTCAATATCAGATGCCGGATGTTATATTGGTTACTTTATAAGCTTTATGATGCCTGTAATAGGTCGTCCTATGAGTTGGTCCGATGATTTGAAGACAACAGCAGGATACATACAGCTGGATTCGTAATACTGAGGATCGGGACGATGGTGCCGATTAGGAAGGGCATAGGCCATAGGGCCAGCTTGGACATCCTAAGGCTGATGATACAATAGCTTGTTACGTGTATCGTTAAAGCTCTTAAGGTTTAATAAATTATAGCTTGTTTTCTGGTATCGGTAAACTGATTTATACGTTGCAACATAACCCATATGTAGAATCTATTTTTTCAAGCCAAAAAGACGTTTGTACAATTAAACATTTTGGTGCTCATTGATTGATGTTACAGTTAAATAAATTAAAAACGGTAGGTTGTTTTTTAAATATTATTGTATTTTTTTGTGAAATAAACTAATTTTTTGAATCATGTTTAATAGCAATTAAACGAAATGCGAATTTTACATAAATTTTTTTTGCAATTTAACATCCTATTTAAGTAAAGAATCATTGAAATAAAAAGACTTAGAAGCTAGGAGCAAAGTAACTACTATTTCTATATATAAAAACACATGTACGTAGAAGCCTATGCGTCTATTTATAATCTGGTTGCATAGGAATGACAAAAAAACGTTTACGCGCTGAGGGCATCCTTCTGAGAGCGGCTCTCGGTGCTCGGCGGCCGGCGCTGTTGCTAAATAAGGATTTACAGTAAACTCGAGCGATGCTATTTCTGACCCCACTCGCCCGCCATCTTATTTAAAGCAAACCTTTCATTATATCATTGGGATGATAGTTCTCATAATATCAGCGCGTTTTCTATCTTTTAGGAATACGTACATATTTTACAAATTGCGATTCAATTTTTGAACTGAATGTAGGGTACTAATTTTTCGAAGTATATCGATGTTGTTCGTGGACAGTAGTTTAATAGACCAACTCAAAATCCTCGAATAAGATGGATTTTAAGCAATGACAGTCTGATATGAGATACAAATAAACAGACTAAGTACACTGGAAGCTGCAATGGCGTGCTAGTTTTAATTACACGCTTTCAAGAATCAATTAAAAAGACAGTCGTGTGCGAAATAAGCTTCCTAGTTGCAAAGTCTATTGTGAATATAATGTGGCAAGTGTTAGGTACTTATGTAATATATTGTATTGTGTTTTTTGCGATGTTATGTTTTTGTTTTGTTAGTCTGTTTCGTCATTGTTGGACACTGCACGATGGTAATTAATATCTGACATTTTCGTTCTAGACTTACTGCACTCATTTCGCGTTGGTTGGTCGATTTTGCAATTTCAGTCGGAGTTAATTAATGAAGATTATTCGTGAAATGGCCTGCAGATTTTATTTTTTATAATCACAATGAAAGCGTGATGTAACAATATCGTTATAGATATGACTTTACGAACGTCAATTTCAATTTAAATGTTATTTTTTGATATAGCAATGGAATACTGGATTCGATAGAGACGAGAGGGAGTGTGAGTGAACGTGATACAAAATTGCCAATGGCATCCTACAGGGTGCAATCGACATGGTTTGCAAGAAAAATTTGTTAAAATAATGATTAATTTGAACACTAATAAATATGCCATTTTAACGCGGGAAATTTTTTTTGTTGGCTTTTTCAATGAAAATACTAGTTAATATTTTTGTGTTCTGTAATTAATTTTAGATATTACTTTTTCGTGTGACATAGATGTATAGAATAGAGTATCATTATCACGATTATCATTATCAATAACAGCAATAGTATGTTCATTAATCCAGTTTTGTATACAAGTTTTCTCTCAGAATAGGTAAGGTTAGAATTCACACGCTTTAGAGAACATGTTCAGGCGTGCAGGTTTCCTCACCACGGTTTTCTTCACAGTCATATCAAACGATAAGCAATTTTAAAACGTATACTTTTAGTAATGATTGTCGGTTCCCAAACGCCAGCACTCCGCTACGCCGATGGCGTATTTAACAAGCAATAATGGCTAACGAACTCTGATAATATACTTTTACTTGCACTAAGTAGGGTGGAAGTAAGCCGCGATTGAACATCGACAGATCCTTAATCCGCTAATATCGAAGTAAAAGTTGTCAGTTCGGTCGGTCAACTCGGTTATGGGGCGCGATGGTCGCGCCGTTGGTTCAGGATGGCGCCAAGTCCGAATGCTTATTAAACATTTCTTACAGTTATTTATGCAGGTAGGTGTGCATGAACTGCTTTTTGCTGTTAATAAGGAGATATTATTACGAAAGTTATAAACATGACAATTTTATGTGAGCCGTTGTGAGATCAAACTGAAAATTTATATTTTTCTTGATCGTTTACTTAAATTAAATGTTTTGAATATGTAGTAAGAATAAATTTGTTATTTGACAAGTTAATTTGTTATCTGAGTAAGTACTACCTATAACGAATTGGTATAATCAAATCGCTCTTTCCGTTCAATAGTTACGTAGTGTAAAACATTTATATTTTAGTACACCTTTCCTATATTTCGAAGTACGACTGAAAAAAGTTGACGAATTTACTTCTGTACGATTTGGAAATCCTGGAACATTAAAAAAAAAACAATAATAAATCAATATTGGGTAATAATAGATTTTTCTAAGTCAAGATTTCTCAGAGTAGTTTGAAGTTTGAATTTGTGCTCGGTGTATAGCAATAGACCCTATACTATAGTAACACTCGAACGTAGCTGGTGACACGACAGAATGTTCATCACTCCTCTGCCTACGTCTTCAAGAATGACAGGCTTGATTTTACGTTAACATTCAATAGTAAATCAGCCTAGAATAATTCAAAGGCGATATGGTAATCCAACTGCATTACGACCCACCGACATTCCACAGAAAGGCGGTATGCAATGCAACTCATTTGCACTCATCCGCTAAATTAGCCAGTTGTGCATTTCTTAATTCCACCGCGTGTGCAGATCGGCGCGCGCGCGAGTGAGTCGACCGCGCGTCCATCAATTTCGAGCTATGTATGCGCCAAGGTTTTGATGGAAAAGTACTAGAAGAAAGAAGCAGGTGTCCAACACAGTTTCGTATCGATCGTACGGTAGACATTTTCGTCGGCTGGTCAAAAAAGTTGCTTAAAGAACACAATAGCGATATTTTATTTGTCACATGCAACGTGTACTGAACATGTTGCGGTTGGGAATTTTCCATTAGATGGAAATCCAATGTGCGTACTTCGCGTCCATTACGGTCGCGCCTCGTTTTACGTTCGGCAAATTTGTAGAACAAATTTTACTTATCATTTAAGTACATAACTGAATCACTTTAGTGTAATTGGCCTTGTATGTTATTTTCAGTGAGGTTCAGCACCACTGACAAACCTGAACGTGTCCGCTAACACTGCCGTAGAACTGTTCGCACACGAACAACGCTCTTCCATACTAACACTGTACGCACACACGTACCTATCGATGTGTGAAAGTGCAAATCTAGGCGCCTTCGATACTTTAGTCACTGACACACGCTTGTGTCTATGTGTGAGTGAGAATACAAAGTAAGTGCCATGTCTATTCTAAATTTTAATTATTTAAATATTATAGAAACAAAAAGTGTTTGGTACAATATTGATTCTATATTTAGAATTTGGATCTTTATGCTCATGAAAGATAAGTTAGTTACAATAGTTAAGGCCCACAGATAGGCGTTGGGCTTGGTAATCAATCTTGGCCTTGGTACTTATTCGAATTTTAGCCTTTGCTTACGCTACCAAATGATGGTTCTTAGTAAGATGAAGAAAGAAGTAAGCAACTATTTGGAATCACATCGAATACCATCTTGTTTATAACAACGTCCATGCAGACAATTATGCTCGGAATACGAAAATACTGAACACTTTGACCGCTAGACCGAGATCGATCTACCAAAACTACAGCCTCAGAAGAATTGCCGCCTTTTCTGCACACTGCATCCTGCACTGAGCTCTATCTGAAGTCAAACAAGCTATCAAGATCTATATCATACTAACGTAAAATATATTTACTGTTTCAACAATAGCTTTATTGTCTGTATAATATTTGTACGTACCTATACAGTATACACATTAACAAAGACATGAATCTCAACGAATTTTACAATTCCAATACGATCAGGGATGTCAGGTATTTAAAAAAGTGATAAATGGTTTTCTTTATCGTTATCTCTTTCACTCAACGGACAATCCGCTTAAATCTTCATGGAATGTTCACTGTTGTGTAAATTTCCAGTTACTTTACGCCCTTAATGATGAGCAATGATTGCATTATCGATGAGGCGCCTGAGCTCGGCGCGCCGCTCGGGCTACCGACCCGCTGACCCGCAACAAGGTCGCCATTACTTTTCAACCATAAAATAACCGAAACTGTGTCTCGGTAACGTACGGTGATATTATTGAAAGGAATTTCGTGACACACTGACTTTATTCGACTTTGAGAACTTATTATATCTAAGGGTTTTATTGCGTTTGTTTGAGAAAATCCAGTTTTGCTCGATTCTAAAGGAGGACACAATCTTAAAGCTTGAATGGTTTTTTCAATTTTAACTTTAATGACTGTTTATAAATTTAAATTTAAGTGGCATTAATTAAAAACAGTTTTTGTACGTCAAAATCGTGTCGGCAAATGTCGCGGTATGAAGAAGAAGCGGCGAAAGATATGCAAGATTGCTCTAGATTCACGTTTGGTACTTTATATTAATAAATATTTTTTGTATATTAAGAAATATCCAGTAGCAAGTAGCAGTAGTAGTCTATTGAATTGACTCGCGTTAAAGCCCGCAATTTAAGGTGAAGGAATCATTTTTGAACGTGGAGAATTTGCATACTTTTACAACAACGACATGGAAGCGGAAAACGGCAAAAAATGTCAGCGTAACTCGTGATCTACAAAGCTTCCAAAATTGTACGGTGACGAGATCAATCACCCTGTGCGAATTATAAGATTAGTGTCCACGTTTAAGCAAAGAAAATTCGATGCGGTATTTCGGGGTCGACAGCGTCTGCAGAGCGTTGGCTATTTACAATATTTACTTGGATTGCTTTTTTATATCTTTATTTTCAATGTCATAAATTCACTGGAACTTTCGGATTGTTCTTCGATGTTCAGAGTTTTCAACTTTCTCCTTTTTTGTTCGTACCAAAAGTAAACTACAAATTTCGTTTCATTCAAGTGTTCGGATCTCATTTTACACCATCATCCTCATTCACAACCTATCTCAGATCTCTACTACGAATATATCTCCTACATTGAGCATTTTCGTAACCTTTCCTTGGTTTGCTGTTTTTAACCTATCATCATATGCTCAGTCAAAATCACTGCTGCACATAGACCTCCACTCAGGGGCTTTCGCCTATAACCCCCACGCTGGGCATGCGGTGTCAGTAGCAGCGCGTCTCGCAGAGCACATCCTCTTGCAGCGCCTATGCTGCTGCCCATTGGTGGCCAGGGTATTTTAGCTATGCCTTTGCAGACCGCGCCAGATTGTGATCTATCAACAGTTTAACTACTATTAAAGAGTAAATAAAAAATGGCGCAATCGCCCAATTATCAATTTCCTCATATTTATCACATCTGAATTACATATTCGATTCTCACAGTATTTGCCACACATGTCCTTATCGTTTGCTAGAAACTTTTCTTTGGTACTGACAATTCCTTTGGCTTATTTGTTGCACACATACTAACATTCGTCGCGTCACGACAGCCTCTTTAATTATTCTATTAAGCTGTTAAAAGCAGAGAAACAACAAAGGTATTGCGCAGTATAATACACAATAATACCATCATTACTTAGATTGGCGCTATTATCATGGATGCGATCGCGACACTTAACAAATGTAATTATTTATATATGTGCAATAATTACTCGGCACTTGTTATTTAATTCCTACAAGATCGATTCTATTCTAGATCCTTCTTAAAAATACTGACACCTGAGAACAACCCGACGTAAATCAACAATTTGTGTGAGCACGATGTGTAAATATAAAAATACCATGAGATGAAAAAACAAAACTTGATAATGTAATACAGTTACATCATAGATTTGTTTATTTTTTGTATAGTAAAATAGAAAATGCCAACAATTATTTCATTTCTCTTGGATTATCTTCTCACATACCATATTGCTCTTCACTTTTCGATCCTCTATTTGGAGCCTTTTGTGAAACACATAAGATGCGAAAAGATAGACGTCTTTAAGAGTTGTTACACTTTACTTCATCATAATCAGCCTATCGCAGTCCACAGCAGTACATCGGTTTCAGAGGTTAAGCCTATAATAAACTTGCCAGGCATACCGTTTGAGCATCTCAGACTATGTGCTTACCTTCTAGATATCTATATATTTATACCTGAAGAGAAAACTTTGAACCCTATTTGGCAAATATAACACTTACAGTGCAGTGCAAAACGTGGTATTTTAGTTTAGATACAAAAGAAATGTAGAAAGCTTAAATATAAAGGCAATGTGATATTACAATACATGAAATTGAGGTAAACAAAATTCCATATTTTCATACTGCTGCTGGAAAGGTTCCCTTCCTAATTGTGGCTCGGAGTTTGTATTTCAGTCAGGATACAGCAATAGGCTCACCTTTTGTTCCACGGTAGCGCGAATAATGCAAATTTTTCAACGTGAAAATCCTTTTCGGGACAACGGACATCATCTTACAAATTTTACTATTTTCGTTCCCAATATCAATGTTTGACGTATTGGTTGCCAATGACGAACACGTAAGTGGACCTTTATATTTCAAATTTAATAAATTACGGTCCACTTTTAAACGCCATTGGACGACTCATATCAATAAAGACTATTTTGTACATATTTACATACCATTAAAATTTTTATAAATCAACAAAAATCTCTTCAAGATGTCAATTTCGTATCCCATTTCCAATATAAGCTTATATTTTTTCGGGAAAATTGGACTTTTAGTGGGATTTTATTGCACGTTTGTTTCACATTTTTTGCACGTTGTAATTCTATTTTTATATATTGTACGATGCGCAAAAGAAGCATTGAACACATGGTGCGTTTTCTGTTCTAGAAGATTCGGTAAATTAGTCTGATTAATTTTTTAACAATACATTTTAGTTTTGTAACTACTCTGTGTTTTCTTTACTCTGTACACTATTGAGAGTGATAATCATAAATCTATGGCGTGATGGTGTTTATATGGGATGATACCAGTTTCATCTACGCCATACAAAGTTTGTGTGAACTAGCATTATGTAAGAGAATCGTTGTATACTTTATTCATTGCAAACATTTGCATATAGATGCAACAATATATTGCGCCTTTGCTTAAATAAATATGCATTGCCCCGCATTACATTAGCTTTAATAATTGTAGAACTACGCAGTAAATGTTCTTACGCAACACAGACTTTTCCAGTCTTATATGTGCTACACCCTTATATAATCTGTTTTCAATAATGTTTTGGAACAACGTACTACGCACACGTAGGTACATGTTAAATAAATAAATAAATGTTGTAATGCTAGTAATACAAATCTTAATAACCCTATAAAATAAAAAGAAACGTTTAAACATCAAAATGTTTCTAGATTCAATAATCAACTCTCAATATTATTATTATTTGTTCAACCATAGACGTCGTATTTGCTCCAGAATCAATGATTCATATTCAAATATTCAAATTATCGTATCACTTATTCCCATACTACATCCGGTGAGGTGACGAAAACAAAAACAAAATGCAGGTGTGAGCGTCGCTCGATACCAGACACATCCAATATGCATTCTAAAATTTCAAGGACTACAAACGCGACCGCTGTGTTTACACTGTGTTTTATTGAGTGCAATATGACTTGTTTCCGTCATAAAACTGTGCTAATTTTGAATATGATACATGCTCGCACTACGCTAGAATGTCTATGATTTCAAATCGCTGTTTAACGGAAATTAGGAACGTTAAATTTAGAAACGTACAGTCACGATCAAAACTTGTTGCGATCTTAAAATTCAATGGTAATTTGTGTGTGCTACATATATGCATATATATGTACTGCCGTTCGTGCATAGCATACCAAAAAATCTGTTATAAAAAATTTATTAGGTATCTATTAAAGGCTTAAACGATACTGTGAGTAGCAGCTCAATC
>DWEI01000249.1:0-24567 GCA_018245875.1 Mysoria ambigua | reverse complement strand
AATGCACATTAATTAATTCAAAGCTTTAATTACCGTCCGTTTTAATTAGCGTATTTCTACAGAACATTAAATTTGATGTTATATGTGTTATATTTGTTATTTTCTGCTAAAAAATCTATATAGTATTCTGGTAGTGGTTCGGAGTCTGGATATGTGCCCGAAGTATGGCAAGAGGCTCACCACATATTATATATAGTAGGACGTAAACGTAGTCGGTGAAACGTAGGAATGTTCTGCATCCCTCTGCCTACCTCTTCGGGGATTACAGGCGTGAAGTTAGGTTTTTTTTTTCATGTGTTATATAGATATATTGTCTTTTTTTAAATGCAACTCTTTATATTCCAATGAAGATTTAAAATGTGCATTTTTGTCTTTTGAATTAATACGCTCATAGTATAGATTGTTGTTATAGTGTTCTAAAATGGGCTATAACTGTATGTAGAAAAAATGTTAGATCTGTGACACTGCGCATCCGCTGTTCTCTGCGGACCCCAATTGCGATGTAATAATGATAAAATCCCATGTTTTTTTTAATACCAACAAGTACGTTATGTACATAAACGTACGTGCACAGCCTAAATAGAACGAAGGCCACGAAACACCATTTATCATAGCCATTTTCCGATACAATACTTATAATTCATAGTAAACCATTAACCGTCAGTAAACTGAAGGACGCGTCGCAGCGTTTGTTTGTTACGAGCTAACAATGATTTGATGTTTTATGTGGACGGTTTACTTGAACGTATTATCACAATTGTACTAATCTATCGAATATATGTATGTATAGGAATTGTGATGAAAAAAATATGTAAATGTTGTAATTTCAACTGTCTTAGCGCTCTAGCTTTGTAAAATTTTCGTATAAAATTAATTAGTTTACATAATGTAATAATAATTTCAATACCTACTACACCGAAATGTATTTGATTTATCTCGTAACTTTTTCTTTAATTAGTCTTTATAAAGTTGCTCATCGATGCGCAGAATGCCATTCGCGTCGCTAATCAAATCGGATTCGTATATTAAAGTTCGAACTACCTTAATCAAAATGTCTGTTTAGAAGGAATTTTTATTTTTGGCGCGAATGTTGATTGGCAGTTCCAGTAAATATTTTTTTTTTAAATAAATATGATTTTTAGGTTGACTGTCTCGTTTAGCGTTGGTCACAAGCGCGATTGTCGATCGAGATGCCACAGGTTTTAATCCCGGGTCGGGCACTATTGGATATTCTAACTTAGATTTTTTATTAGCAGCTCGGAGTCGGGAAAAGTGCCCGGTACGTGTCGTCAGGCTCACCACCTATTCCATCGTCGGACGAGTACCACACTCATGCCTACCTCTCCGTAGACTACGGACGTAACGATACGTATCTCGCAAGGTTGTCCGGTCGCGTCGTCGGTGGCTCCCGACGCTAACTACACTCGCGTCCACATTCCGCGCTGCGGCTAATATCGTCGGCGGTCGCGCCTTCATTGCGTTGCTCGATCTGTTGTCCTCGCGCCCTGTTAGTTGTTTGTTCAATCAGTTTATCGAGTGACCCGGATTAGCCTGTGCCCTTACTCTGCGTTAAGTTAGTTCTCCGCGTGAAAAATAAGTCTTCTTCAAGTAAAAGTTGGATGCGGCAAGCTGTGAGTGACGCGCGTTGGGACTCATTGTGGGCGGTCTAGGTTCAGCAGTGGACAGGCTGACGATGATCGAGAACTACAAATTTAATGCCAAGTGCACTTTCGATAACACTTCTGATGCATCGATAGAAGTCCGTAAGAGGTTAGGTAACTAACTTTGTTACGAGTAAAGTCGCGGCTGTGCTTAATGAGCTCTCCTGTGTGATACGATCAAGGCCACTGCCTGGAGAGCGAGTCGGCAGAGGGGTGGAAAAGGAATCCTCTAATGGTCCAATCCGTTAACTTTTGTGATAACATTTTTCAAAGCCATATTGTGTTTAAAAAAGTTTACAAGATATTTCCATCCAATCCACGAGTTCAATTCCATAAACCGCAACTTACTATTCCGATATAATTAGACAAAGAATATCAGCCTCACCCTGCCAACTGTGTCCAAATTGAATACGACGTAATTTGACATTTTGAATGTTAGAGTACGCCAATTCATAGATAATCACAACGCAATATTGCAGACCAGAAAGAAATGATTATTAAGTAGAAAGTTCGAGAGTGAATGGTAATATTGAGTAGGGTCGTGGTGAAAGCGTTATGATAAATAGTGTTACAATGTAACAGCGCGAACTGGTTGTAATAGCTAGTAAAACCAGTACATTATCGGACGGTATTTTAACCCATATAGATGCAATATCCAAGCCCGTCAATAGTACGTATAGGAATTTGTGGGTGTGTTCGGTTTTTAAATGTGCTTATGTCGGTTTATTTTATGAGAATTGAAATTAAATAGTTCATGGGTAATTTATATTTTACTTTTTCTTCTTATTTATAAACCTAACTTTGAAGTAGAAACAAGCGTAGAAAAATAATACCGGATTTATTAATACAATGGTTATAATTTGTTTTTCAGATAGACACTTTTCATATAGAAATAGTTTACTAAGTCGTGCGCGTTATTTAAAAATAGATTGATCAAATGAATACGTACACTACAAGTAAACTGGTGAAACTTGGGAGTGTAGCTACTACAATCCTATTCAAGGATTATGGGCGGAATGTTACAAATATATGTATACAGAAATAATTTGACTCAACTTTCTCCAACTAAAAGGTAAAAAAGAAATCGTAGCCTCATCTTCTGTAGAAATTTTATTGTATTCCAAGTTTTATCACTCGATATCTGAGCTTAACAACATCTGAAACCTTCGACAAAGTGCCCTCATTAAAGGTACGATTTTCAAACATTCCTTTTTATCGGAAAACTTGTGAACTCATCGCCCGTACTCGCAAACACGGGGACTTAGTTAAAGGAAGGCGAAGTAATAAAATGTCTAACAAGATGACTTACAGTTTCCTCGAACATTCGAAGGTGCAGTTCACGGTTGTAATTGAAAAAAAAAATCACTTAACAGGTAAATAGAGGGCTCTGAGGAGGCTCATCGCGCCCCTTTGTTGTCGGGCGGTTGCTAATAAGATTTTTAAACGGCAACAAAGTATCCAATCAATGGGGCTTGAATAATGAAAACGGCACCTGCGAGGTTCCCATGCCACCCTGCCGCCTAAACACGCACCACGTCACGCGGGATGGCAGTATAGCAATTCGCAACTCTAGCCCGCGTTACATAAAGCACATTTTCCGACGCGCGCCACCCGCGGGACTTAACAGACATAAGTATGAGTAATTATGGACAATTGTATTTCGTGTTTCAAAAAGCTGTCGTTATTCTTATGGTATTACTGTTGCGAGATATCACTCGTTTGTTTATTACTATTATTATTATTATATTTTCACGCCAGGTCCCTTTTGGGGGTAGGCAGAGATCACCGGATGCTCAATATCTCTATACTCACACACCTAACGTACTTGTACTACATTAAACACTCTTCATACGCGTACAAACATACCTGCAGCTCAAATATTCATTCGTTCCTTGCGGACGGAAATCTTTCACGAGTTCGTTATGTAAATGCTTTCGTATTTAACGTCGCATAAACAGCACATGCATTAGAGAGATTACAATATATTATTTCTCTGCTAATTTCGCATATTGTATCAAGGTACACATTTCACAAGCGTAGTGTTAGCGTCTTGGTTGGAATTCGAACCCACAGCCCACAACTAACTGGTCCCGGTTTTCGAACCACTGAACCAATGGAGCAGCCGCTTGTGATGTCGCAATCCATTATGTCCCTGTGGTGGTTTGTAATCAACTGTTAAACCGCTAATGGACCACTGATTGCAGTGTCAAATGACCCGCTTGAACTGGCCACGTGGCGCTGTACTAAGCGACACTTGTTTAACCAACTACTAATAATGTCGTTCAATGTCCTATTGGTCTCACTCCTATTGCCCTAATTGAGTTTTCAAATGTCTATTGGATACATCAGTGATCTGACGGCTGCTTGTATGTTACTCTCTGAACCAAAAAAATAATAATTAAATATAGCTACTGAATGTGACTGCCTCGTAGTTGCAGACGCTACCGTTGAACGATACTGTCCTAGCTTCGGCTCCCGGCTTGGGCAAATTGGGTTTCTCAATCTTAAAAATACCCAGTTCTAAATTCCAAATTCTGCATTTGTGCCTGGTGTTTGGCAGTAAGCTGACGTAACTGGTGAATCATAAGAATCTCCTACACTCGACTACCCACCACTTATTGGAGACACGGGCGTGATGTGTCAAGTATGAAAAAAAACAAAATCGTGCCACAATAATTCACTAAGCAAACTTTCAATTATCGATTCATTATAAACTTTTTACATAGCCGTAAATCAACCGTTAATCCGCTAATGGACGGCAGTGATTGCAATCTGAAATAACCCGTACGAAATTCGCGATCGCATATGTCGGCGTTCACGATACATGCGAGCACATATATCATTCATGACACGGACTCACAATCTCTGTGTTTAATTATTGAATCCAATTCAATATATGCTGATAGTAGATTTCTAAAGCTTTCAAACACGAGAGGCCTGGCGTGAAGAGAGATTTGTTATTTTCTTTACTGTGCTCGCCGGAGACTTCTCGTTTCACTTTCAGTGGGCATCCAACCCCGTGGTAGACGAATCTTGTTTTTCAGTTCCTGTATCAATCAATATTTGCATTGTATGTTTGTATCATCATTTTGTCTTTGTTGAGGAACTATTCTCACCTTAACCCGTAACGGATTTTGCGTAATGATTTAATAATGAAAATTCACAAAATTTTCCGAATGTTGTTTTCATTGCCTACTTAATAGTAAACTATTTGACGAACGAAATACTAATACAAGTTTTAACAATAAAATAGATATCATAATTGTTTATCTCGTTAAAATAAAGGGCTTATTAAAATTTCATTACCTATATAGTCTGTACGTTTATATCAAAAGTACCTTAATATACCTTTATATTGCTATAAATTATTTAAATTTATATGCAGTAATAAATTAGTGGATGTAAATTTAAATGCAGCTCAGCCCCGACCGGCGTATTACGGGCGCGATGCTACTGAACGCTGCCAGCCCCAACACGCGATGTTTCCACTAAGGGCACGCGACGCGAACTTCAACCTAATGGGTCTTAAAGCTTCTGTTTCTACTTAATGCACGACACATTTATTTATCCCTTGCATAATTAATACGGGACATTCACAAGCCATATAATTATCCTAGTTATAAATGAAATTATTTCTTCTCATTCGTATAAACTCGAATTATTCAAGGCGAGAGTGAATAGGCATATTACTCAACAGAAGAGTGAATAGGCACTTTTGAGGCATATACTACCAGGTGAGATAGCATTCAAACGCCAGCCTATCGCTGAATAGACCGACCGAAAAACCACGGAATATCTGTAAGGTTAGACATTTAGCATTCGCGGCTCTCTGCCGACTCCGTTAAGGATCTGGCATAAACATATAATAATACTAATAAGAATAATACAAACGAGCTACCTATATTTATACTATTTATACGATAATTGTGGAGTATAAATCGGCTTGTGTAAGATGAGTCGTGTCGCGTGCAGCGACTGGTAGCACATTGGTCCGTCCTTATTATATTGGCCTGTGTTGCATTATTGGGGTTTTCTAACTTGAAATTCTAGGTTATAGCGGTCAGTAACGTATCCAGTCTCCGAGCCTAGAATCTAAATTAACTAGAACTAGAACTTAGAGTTAACTAGAGAATCTAAATTAGAAAATTTAGTAGTATTCGAACTGAGGTTTGAGCCCGGGACCTCCCTATCGACAGTCGCACTTGCAACGAACACGACCAACGCGGGATGTGTGTTATGTTCGTAACACATATCTCTCTAAGGATGAGATAAGTTCTGTGAAATTAATCGTTCTGTCTCCTGTGGTCTAACGTTATAAAGTGTCTCAGAACTGTCTGAGGTACTGATTCCAATCTGTGTTATTATAGAATTTAATTTGTTGCAAACCTTTCACTAGCTATAGTTACGTAACAATAGGTTAATAAAAATTTGATTTATGTTACAATAAATATAAAAAAAACTAGCACAGTTACTAGTGGTATGGATAGAGATAATTGATACTCCATGTATTGTCCTGTCTCTGTTCTGAAAGCCCTGCCCGGAGAGCACCTGGCGTGATGGTATAAAAAAGACAAAGAACTCCTGTCGCCACGCTTCCCAGGCCTGAGCCTTTTAACTACACATATCCCGCATCTTCTTCAAGTCATTAATTCAGCTGGTAGGATCCACAATCCACATTCCCTCCTGTAACCGCCACCTGGCTAGCCGATGATATTGGTTCAGTTATATAACAGCTTGTTAATTAGACAACCGATAATTGGACATCAAACAAAAGAAAAATCCAAAACAACACAACTGAAAAGCGAAGTCATTAGCACAGCTTAGATCCGTCCTCGGTCGATCGGACGACGCCGATGGCCCGCGCACGCGACGCCGCGGCGCACGCACGCGACGCCGCGGCGCACGCACGCGACGCGCCCACGCCACCGCCGCCGTTAGACAGCGCACAGGCGATGCTATCGTCCGGTGCAGCTTCAGTTCGCTCGTTCCTTAGCCCCACCAAATTATGGCCATTGGCTCGCACGACTCAATATCGCTTACACGTTACACGAACTTACACGTTCTTTCGTGTACCACACGCCGGTAATCCTCGAAGGGATAGGCAGAGGAGTGTGGTACACTCCCAGGTTCAGTTATGTTTGTACCAGTTGCGGTGGTGAGCCTATTGATAAGCACTACTAGAAAATATTTGTTAGAAAATTATGTCTAATTTTGTGTCTGACTCGGGTTCTCGGAAATCGGAATCGGAATTTTCTGTATCGATCTCGAAACGGTTTAGAATTTTTAACTATACTGGAGCAAAATATTATTATATGATACGTTTGAATGTTTTCAAACTGAACTAATTACGGATAGGGATTGAACCACACCGTTTTCAGTCTATCATCTATCTAAGAAAATTAAACTCGTCACTGTTTATGCTATAGGATGGAAAAATATTGACTCTCAAGGGTCTTGATATCTATAGTTAACGTTTATATCGACCTTTCTTCATCATGTTTAACGTAACAGTCAACTCATTTCATTCCATATTTTATTCCAAACACGCGGACTTCGAAAATATAATCTCAACAAAGCTACAACCCTTTACAATGTTGGACACAAAAATTAACCAAATTACATTTAGCAAAGCAAATCGCTCCAAAAGAAAGGGCTACTGAAATAATTGTCTACTTTACTCCCGGAGAAATAGAATTACAATCTAAATTAATTACGCTTTTAAAACGTCCGTTATTCTTAATTAGTTTCTGCACCGCAGCGGAAGCTGCCGCGCCCGCCTCGCGTTCTCTTAATGAAGGGTAGTTTCAAATCAGTGCGTTTGATCAACTCTGTGCAGTCTTAATTACGGCACCCGTTCCGCGCGGGACAATCCGGTTATTTATGACTACATAAGCTTGATTATTCTTTAATGAATACTTGTTTTAAAACGTTTAATTAAGTTTTATGGCGACAGGGCCGCTCAGACGGCGTCCCGCTGCTCCGGCGGCCGCGAGCTAATTGGATCGGGTTGACGCACCGCACCCCCCACCCCTCCAACCTTCGCCCCGCTCCTAATTGTATGAAATTGCTAATTGGAAAATTTTATAAACGCGGCCGTCCACAAGCCTACGCCGGTGCCCAAAAGGCCGTGAAGAAAAATCAGTTCAACGGGTCAACTCACTAGAAATATTAAAATTAAAATGAGCATCTTTTTTTTTTATGAAAACGGTAACGAAGTGTTGTAATGCGTGATATTGAGCAGGGTTGGTTGTTCGTTCTGTTGCAGGGCGTGTAGTTGTGGTGGTCGGCGCGAGCGGTCCCCGCTCCAACCGTCAAGCTGGCAGCGAGCGCGCTGAGCATGAACCCGCACTACCACGGGTACGCGGAGCTGAGCTCGCCGCACCCGCCCTCGCCGGAGGCCGCGTTCGCCGCCAACGGCCACGACTACCCGCACAACAACAACAACCCGGCGCTCAAGGAGTGCGCCGGCTGCGGCGGCAAGATCGTCGAGCGGTTCCTCCTGCACGCGCTGGACAGATACTGGCACCACGGCTGCCTCAAGTGCACGTGCTGCGGACAGGCGCTGGCCGACATGGGCCGCTCCTTCTACTTCAAAGGCGGAATGATATTATGTAAAAGCGACTACACAAGGTCAGTGTTTTAATTGGTTAAATTTAATCGATTCTGTACAATGTTCCACGACCATGGTCGACCACGTTAATTAGATACGTTCTAAATTTGGTATTTAGTTCAAACATCGCCGAATGCTTGTTATCGATTATCTATACTCGGCACAGTTTTTGGTTCCTCACCTAACGATGACAATAGCGCGCGTCCGCCGAGCGCTTGGAACGGTCGAGAAAAAAGTATATCGAGTGCCGCGGGCGCATTGTTATCAAAATACTTTGGACCGTTGTGTTTTCTACCTGAGATCGGGACAAAAAGTACTCTTTTGCACACAACAACGATTGACGGAATCTCTCCGAGCGGCTAAATTGGGCTCGTTAAAAAACGCTAAGGACTAATTTAGAATGTCGGTGGCGAAGTTTTTCGTCGATTTTCTCACTAATTAACTGTTATCTCGTCGTACCTACCGCATGTCAGCGCGTAAGTTATGAGCGGGCCGGCACAATGTTGATTCTTAATGATTCAGTGAAGCATAATTGGAGCAGGGAGTAGTCTGCTGTACATGACGGGCTAGTTGATACCAGCTAGTACCAAAAAAATTAGAGTTATCTTAGACTTATGTTCATTGATTTGTGTTTCCTAAATTATACTTATACTTATATTATTATAGTTTTATACTTGTGCTGACTTTCGAAGTTTTGTGAGAATATATTTTTTATTTGTGAAGAGAAATTTGAAAAATTACATCATATATAAGCAAAATATACTTCTACATAATTGCTACGGCATTAACAGTCCGTCTTCCCCCTCATTGTTTCCTCCATAATCGATGGAAATAGGGGGCATAATGGCATCCTTTACCTAATAACATCTTAAGTAATAATTCGATACAAAGACACACTTAATCCTGCAATGGAATCGCGATGACACGCGGCATGCCTAAGCATGACTGACTGTCTTGACTGACTGACTAAGTGTCTTGGCTGTCTATGAGTTACAGCGAATAGCGTACAGCGGGACTCTGCAATCAGACCAGCAGTATCTTGAAACAGGCATAAATTACAATCATAATTACAATCATAAATAATGACTCCCTCGTTGGTTCAATATTTCCGAAGCGCCTGCTGATCAAGAGATCTTGAGTTCGATGACCGGGTCAGGCAAAGTTTATGGTAACAAACACCTAGAACCCATACTGGGCCGTGTGACGTAACTGGTGAATCGTGAGAGTGCACCTACTATTTTCCTTTACATATCCCTCCGGAGAAAAAGTTTTTTCGTTTGGATTAAAATAGTCAAAAACGAAACTAGAACACGTACCATTGGCAAATCTACGATCGAATTAGTAGATTGAGCGGAAATGAAAGTATATTTTAATCCCTAATTAACTGGAGCCAAACGTTCATAATTGCGTGCAGTTCGAGGCGGTAATTAGGAGAAATATAACACTCAACATATATTCGCGTGAATAATCGTATAGAAGAAAAAAAACTTACTATTTAAAATTTCTGGTACAATATATGTAATTTTTTATTTATTGTTATATTATAATAATTCACATTAACCATTGTGGTGTCACTGGAAGTATGAAGTATATCTATTGTTTCTGGAAAATTTATTTAAAGACAGCACAGACACTTTAGCATAATTTTTTTATTTACTACAAGTAAAAAATTCACTATCATTAACAGGACATTTTTTCAAACACCTCGTATATCGACTAATTTTTTGTTCTCAATAGATATTGCATGAAATAAAATTATACATAACGATTAAAATTATTTACCCCACGTGTGTCGTCGTAAAGAGAGAAAGTAAGATTATTAGTGTCAAGGCGGCAGACGGAATTCTGGGCTCACACGTGGACCGCAGCTGGTCGGGGCGCTCGCTAATTAGCTAAACGCACCCCAATTACCAGCCACCCCTGTGGCATAAACCCTATGCTATGTGGAGAGACCGAGATTTTTCCCACTTAACCAATGTCTGGAAGCATTTCTTCCGTCTTTATTGAATTTCGGTCTCAATCAGGTAAATCGCCTCTATCCCGTTAAGAAGATAGAAAGACTAATGATGTACGTATATACATATAGTTATCTCTCGTAATTCAGCAACAGCGTCTGGTCCACTCCAAACATAAAATAAGACTAATAGGAGCACTGTTTGTGTTTAGATTCTTGAAGCTTTAATGTTTATTTAAAAAAAACACAATATTTATTTAAAAAACGAGATTGATTCAAATAAATCGGTGTGCAAGCAAAATTTTGCACTGATTTCATCCACGTCATTCTTCTGCATCTCGAAATCCACACAAGACATTTTCCATGTAGCTTGGCGGGTAATGAGCGTCGCCGATCTCCCCGCTGCATGTTCATAAAGGAAATATAAATTCGTTTTACACTGATTTCCCTTGTTTACCGGCGGTTGCGAGCCAAACTAGGAGCGAAGAGTGGGCCAACCGCGGCGCGGCTCGTGCGTCGTAGATTCGATAAAGCTCGTCTCACAGTTGACAGAGACGGCGCGGCCTAACGAGCGGAGGAGGGGCGCGGGGGGAGGGCGGCGGCGGCGGCGGCGACGGGGGGGGGATGAAGAAGTGCGGTTCCGTGCATGTCTCTGCTGATTGACCCGCGTCACTCGGCAAACAACAACTAACGAGTCGGCCCCCGCGCCTCCAGGTACGGTAATTCGCTCGGATCGCTCCCGCGGCGACCGCCCGCCGACTTCACTTGCACGTCTTCCCTGATTGAGACTCCTTAACGAAATTAACGCTTCACGCAAACAACCGCCGCCTTTTGTCCCGATATGACGAATTGCGGTACCGTTCCACAGGGCGCCGATGATGTTTCATACTGCTGATCACTGTGTGCGCGCGGTGTTTGTCGACGCGGTATTGTGCTTCGCGAACCGCGCGCGCGTCTGTACGGCGCGCTGCGTAAACATTGTGCTTGATATAAATCTTACGACCATTTATTACAAGTGCTATTACGTCATATCTATGTTACGAATACTTCTAATGTTCATTTATTAATAATTTGCTTGGAAAGTGCACCGCGGTGACTTATGTGCAGTGTTCAAATGAATCGTATAGAGCGGCCCGCGGAGATCTAGCGATGTCGATCGACGCAAATTGTCCGATTGAACTACCCAGCGATCAGGCGCCCGTAGCGCGTAGCGGGTCTACGCGTGCGTGACGTCACCGCTCACGTGCCGCTTGATTTTTCACCATACGAAATATATTTGCTTATTTCTATCGTCTTTGTTTCTCTATCTGACATGTTATTTATACCCTGTTACTAATATAATAAACGTTCTGGGTACTATCAGATCATTATCAGTCAGGCCTTTAAGGATATTTTGCGTTCAATGTCCTCTGCCTATCCCGCTAAGGACCTGGGGAAGTGGTATAATAATAATAATATAATAAATCATCATTGTGTATACGTGCATATAAAAATCATTGAGTCTTATACAATACCGAAATTCCTAAAATTTCACGCCTTAAAAGTTGCGAGTTACGAAACACATCCACGTAGCCCTTAAAGGAGGTTCGTTAGGGCGCCGTCAATCAGGCAATTGCTGCTCAATCGGCAATCAGCGGCTAACGAGCCCCGCCAACTTCGCACACACATTTTGAAGTAGTGTGAAACTTTCGCAATTGAAATGCCGTCTCAGACAATATTTATATTGGGTGAATTATTTTTTTCATTTCGTATGCAATGTTGTACTACACGTACAGCGGCTAGCAACGAAAGCTGTTTCTCATTTGCCCTCTTATCGCGCGTGCACCCTAACACCGAGGTGACGGCGGCAAAAGTGGCTGCAGGGAGGTCACTATACTTGCGCGAAAGCAGCAACCAAGTTCAACATCAACGAGTCTACTCTCAGCATGAGGACGGTCGAGGGTCAGTTGCTACGCTGACCAAGTCTCAGTTGACACATTTCACACGCCTTAGATACCTCTGTGTATAGACTTTTGAAATACGCAGATGTTATCGTTTTGTGAAACTCATATTATTTTGAAAAAATTGTGCGCTAGGACTGTCCACTTTGTTTGCTATAAAAGGAATTGAACCTGTACGTTTTGATGTGTTACAAATTCAAAGTTGCGCCGGACACTATCGCCGTGAACAGAGCGAAACATTCGCAACTATAAATGATTCAATCGATATTGATGTTCGGTTTAAAATTGATACATCGCGTACAATGTGAGAATCGTTTCCGACGGCGTAGCTGAAGGCGGTCTCCGTCGAGCCCTAGCCGGCTAATCGCCAATCAGCGGCTAACGAGCGCGCAAACAACTTATTTTTAGCACATTCAAATGTATTGTGAGCATTTTGCAAATCAGCATCGCTGACAGCTTCACTATATCTATTTTGGTCACAACGGTATATGGGTATGTTTTGTGTATTTTAATATTTAAATTGTTTTCTTATAAGTTTTCATTGCGTAGGATTTCTGGGTGTTCATTAAAAGTAAATTCTCCTGTACTGTTCCTGCTTCTCCAGGTGTCTTGCTTTTTCCGCCGAATTCCAATCAAATCGGCACAGCGGTTTTGAATAGATACACGAATATAGTAATATGCGCATTACAACTGTTGATATAGATTAAAGGTACATCGTCTATTAAAAATCACATGCATCCTCATTTTCCTTACCAACCAATATCACATATCATCACTTTTCACACTTTCGCCAGTGTTTGCTGATTAAGTGTTTTGTTAACAAAAGTTAAACTCTCTCGAGGGCGAGAGTTGTTTTAACTGATGCGCATTAGTCATTTGCGACTCTATCACCAATAAGCCACTAACGAGCGTGCAACCGATTTGTTCGCTTTGCATATTTTTTCTATCGGAAATAAATTTTAAATTTAAGATATTCTTCTATTTATTTTATAATCTTCATATTTCTGATTGCCTAGTTTGTCCAGTGGTTGAAATCGCGACTGCAGATCAGGAGGTCCTTGATGCGTACTCCGGGTCGGGAAAAGTGTTAAAGGATATTTCTAACCTGAAGGTACTAGCATTAGCTGGAGTCTGGCTTTGTGTCCGATGTACAACTCCATGGTACGCCATTTAACACCACTGGTGAATCGTGGTAGCCTACTACACACATTTACCTTCCTTTCGTGGAATTATAGGCGTGATGTTATATTATATGTAGTACTGTCTACTTCATAATCCTCATATAATTGTTTCAATGTATACCGTGTTCATATTGATTTTTTTTACAGAAAAAAAGTCATTCCCTCTATTTCGTGTTATAATGCGACAGTAAAATGTGGAAAACTGAAATTAAAATGGAACACGGAGGGCCGTGCAGTATTATTTGTTGCTGTTGAAACACCGCCTTGGCGGCGCACTTAACGACGCGGACCCGTCCGCTGTAAAGGGAGGTCTTTTATCACGCGTGCGATGTACCGCTGTGCAAGAAACCATCTATCAATAGTAATTATTTTCGCGCTGCGAAACATATTAGAAATATACCGATAACCTTTTTACAGCGTCGGTGTAACGGCCGCCTGGCTCGAAGCGACAGCGTTACCCAATGCATTGGACGGAGTTCGGCGGAGAGCGTTATAATATGTATTAATATCGGCCATACGTAGTGTATATTATAGCAAACTACCAAAGACGGGAGCTATGATAAAATTATATATCTGGATTAATTATCTGGTTATCAATATTTTGTAATACCGAGATATGCTTTGTTATATGTTACACCTCGGCGCGGCCACTCGAGTGTTATTGTAGAAAATATATTATAATATATCGTAACATGCCCAGCTATGTATCACAGCTCCGTGGGTAACGAAATTTAATAGAAACGCATTACTCGATAGTATCGCAAATGTTTATTGCGCCACGTCGCGTTGTGTTTTATCGAAGCACGTGTCCGCGCCGGCCGCGCACCAATTTGGCAGCTCGTTAACGCGCAAAAGACGCGCGGTTTAATTGCAACCGCCCGCCTCTAATGAGGCGCCGCGTCCGGGACTCGGACGTTTCCCGCGCAAATTGACGTTGTACGCAAATTGACGACACACTCGCATCGAGACGCCGAGGTCGGAGTCGCTGTGTTATTGGCGATATTAATCGACGTCGTCCCACCCCGAATCTCCAGTAATTATGCTATACAAGTGTCCCATGTTAAAGATGATAGTTATATTACCATGTCGGATTAACTGTTCATATGTTATAACTTATTTGCGAATTGTATACCCTTATTAGGTTAGTCCCAACCCATGCAAGGCACAACATAATTTGATATTTGTCAAGACGGATTTGAAAACGGAATTCGATTATCGACCAGTTCGATGGTGGTTTGAGCAATTTCGTTGCGAGAATAAACTTCGGAAGAGCTTCCTTGCTCCGGCGGGTCCATGCAAAAGGCTAGAGGGACGAAGGTCCAGCTATTGGATTACGCCGCTGGCGTATGACCCCAATTAATTTCGTTTGTCTCTTTGTGTGCGCGTCGCATCTAACAGCGTCCGGTCCGGCAAACGACCAATCTATGTCTCAACTCGATTACCGATCGTCCGATCCGGCTCGGCGATGGATATTTCGATCATTAATAGCTGAGAATAGTGCCGCATGTTTTTATCATATCAGCGGATTTTAATGAACCAGTTCGCCTTGAGTTCATGTACGTTACGACAATTGCCTTCCGCGCGGCACCGGTGCGCGCTGATACAGGAGCTCGTTTAAGCCTTTAATTGCGTTAATACAAATTCTTGTGCGCTCAGTGTCGCTGACGCCAATGACGGCCGTGTAATTGTTACTGACAGACGGCCAGCGCATTTGTCAGGGTCGATTTACTGATGTTCTGGCGGCGACGTTGTATGCACTTTCAACGCAGATGCGCAACGCGTGCGTTCAAACGATGCAAGTAATGGTATGATTCAAAACGGAAAGAATATCAACAAGAATATCAATTATTTTAATTACATATATAGCGAATGTGAATGAATGGTCACGAGGGAGACCGGTTACCTATCTTGACTAAATAGATCAGATTGGCTGATGAGGCATTCAAACGGCTTACGTGCATTTATAAACAGAATGAAAAATTTAGAAGCAGCACGAAATATCTGTTAGCAAAGACATCTAAGACATTCAATGTTCCCGTGAAATATCCGGCGTGGTAATTAAATTATAATCACTATAACATTATTTATATGATGGATTAATATTTACATACACAGAATGCGCTTGTCGGGCAAGATTTAACGATGTTCTGGCGCTGACGTGCGATGTGTCTAAGCGCTTGGAATACACCGCGTCGGAATCAATAGGGCCGGTGTTCAGCACAAGTCCGTCTGCTTCGTTAATATGTGTACCAGGTTTATTTCATGATCAATATCATAATAAAACTATTGTATGACCACGTCAGGTCCTGTACAGGATAGGCAGAGAACACCGAGTGAAATAATTTTATCCTTACAAACCTTAAGTGCTTCTTCTATTTTCGGAGTTTTTCTTGTACTTATTTAATACATATTTATGAAAAATCCTCAATCAGTCACTGATAGTAAAATAAGATGATCCTAAAATATAAGTAGGTATATACCTAAATTTGATATTTAAAGAAAGATGTGACAAACGAACCAAGTTAAATCTCCGTAGAGTGTAGCGCACTCCCGCCTTTCGCTCGTAACGTTTGTCCCGCCGTGGAACACGTGAGCCAGTTGCCGTACACCGAGCACAGACCCAGACCCAGGCCAGTTACAGACGTTCTGACCACGTAACACAACGCCGGTAGTCCTCGAGGAGGTAGGCAGAGGAATGTAATACACTCACGTTTCACCAGTTACGTTTACATCACAGTTTACATTTACATCACATGGAATAGTTGGTAAGCCTTTTGTCATACACCGAGCACATATGCACATTCCGAGCAACTGTAAGAAAATATAAATGACAAAAATTCAACAGTGCCCATCCTGGGATTTGAATTCAAGACCTGCCATCTACAAAAAATCTGCAAAGACATCTATAAAAAAATACCTTGATAAAGATTAGGCAATGGGGTATGAATTGTAGGTATATAGAGACACAAGATAAAACTAGAATTGGTCATAGGTACGTACCGCGACGGCGAAGTGGAGGCTTGCATGTTTAACGCAATTCAGTTGCGATCGACCGCCTTTAAAAGTTTCAAGTATATCGTTTGTCGCTAACAGTCAACTTGCCACCGACTGCTGACAAGATATTCCCTCGTGTTACTCTACGTTTTTAAAAATCCACACTGACGTGTGTATCGCTTGATATTTAACATATTGTCATATGTAATTGAAATATCTAACGATAAAACGTATGTGACTACCACATATCATAATAATGAAATGAAGACCAGCGAGCAAATTTTAAATCACGTTGACGAAATATCATAAAACGGCCGACGTCTTCCCCGACAGATATATCCATCAGTCCGTATCGCCGCGCGTCGCTCGTGTCACCGTCGGCGGTCGTGTTCGTAGCGTCCGAGACATCCACGAGACGCCGCAATCACGGCGCCGACCTCAAGTGCTTGTCGCATAAATTGATACCAGCTTCTCGACTGAGCCGCCTCGCGTGTAGCGCTGAAGAACACACGCCCCACGGCCGCATGTGCATCTATTCATTGTACTAACGGCCAATAGACGAGCGAATTATAAAATGTTATCCTCTGCTTGTTGTCGGAGTTTGTTTGTTAATACTTTATTGCATGCGTAAGAGGATATTACTGACGTGTTCCATTCTAGTGTGCAGAGTAAATATTTAGAGTGGATTTCATAAAATTGTGTTATAACAGTGAATATAAATGTAGGTAGATGCATAGAAGTGCTCGTATTATAGACAATTGGATACATTGGGTCTGTGTTAGCTAATACTTACGTTGACTTTCATACGACATAGTTTAAATTGACAAAGCGTATAATCCTTTAGAATTTTGCGATCAGAACTCGTAGTGTGGTGGAAATAGGAGAATGATTAGCGGAGTCCTCGAGTGGGCAGACGTCACTCGGTCGAACGAGACGCGCCCGAGCACGTGCAGCCAGCGCGGGAGGAGAGCGGCGTGCGAGCGGGGTGATGTTAATTAATAACGTCTGTCTCACGAGCGCTAACGACGGTGTCACGACTACATTATTTAGCCACCTGATTAGCTCGCCACCACCGCGCCCACACCTCTAATTAGGGGCCGCGGGACCCGGTTAAATTTGATTCCTAACTGCACCACTCCTAATTGGAACGTGTTTGCAGTCGGCGATACCCCATATCGACGCACCGCGCGTGACGGCCCCGCGCCGGGCCGCGCACTATTTACATTAAAGTTACGAGCGACTAATTCATCGAATATTAAAAGCGTATTGCAACGCGCCGCGCACGCCCCGGTACGCGTCCGTCAACAGCACCGTCTGGTTTTATTTCAATTCTATTATTAAAGCGTTTAATTTAGGGCAACAGTTTCACACAAAACGATCAAAACGCAATCTCCCCGCGCCGCCCGTATAGGATAGGAAACGTATTCGAAATTGATATGGGTGGAGCGCACGGACGCATTGCTGTGTCGCGCCTATGCAGCCTCGTAAACGGTGGACGCTCGCGGCGAAAAGGCTTAACGCGTGCCGCCGCCACCGTCGGAACGCGAGCCCTGCACCATTGTTACACAACTCATATTGGCGTTATTGATTGCATTCGGGTGCGACGCGTTAGGTGGACGGCCGAATTTTGTTAATAAATAAACGCAGTGCCCGGCGTCCGACTGGCCGTCAAAAAAAAAGACAAAAAAAAATAGGAATCCCGGCCGAAAATTTGGCGCAAGTATGACAGCGAAAGGTAGCTTGACGTACACAAATCATTATTCGATCGCCGCCGTTGCCAAAGGAATTTTTAATACAAACGGCCGAGATTCGTCGGGCCGGACTTGAGGTTGTCACTGTCGATGTCCGATGACGAGTTCGCTTTTGGTACGCGGAGAGGCTCGCATTGACAGCAAGTAAGTCCATTTCGCGAATTACGTATTCCGTTTACCATTTCACAAGCCCCGCGAAATGGCGCACGAGAGTATTTCAATGATCAAATTTCCCGTATTCAATGGGTGCACATATGAAATATATATTTCATGTTAGCAAACTTTACTTTCACATTTTTCACGTATACCAGTTTTTCGTGCGCGGGCTAAGTTGGTTTTTCACGAACTTAATTAGTATTATAATTAAAACATATACCTTTAACCGAGTATAGCTGAAACTAATTAGAAATGTTTCGCGTTTAATGAATTTAAATTTTCAATTACATGTGTGTACGTATTATTACATGGACGTTATTTATTGTACAATTAAAACCATTTTTTAATTATACCGTTCTATTGTAGATACGTATTAATGTTAATTACTTTGTTGCCAATGGTTTTCGGTATTTTCTCATTTAATTGTATTGTAATTTTATTGCCTCGATAACATTAATTGTTTTGTATTATTTGCGCCGGCAAAGATAAAAAGGTCGTTCAGCGGTGGTATGTAATAAAGACTGAGATAATAAAAAGCATATTTTTAATCATATGGAACAAACCGGATTTAAGATTCTCTTTAATGAACATAGTGTCACATAGTTGGGGAGGGATTCTTATAATGTACAATCGTTACACGAAGCGGTTACTCTTTGCAATTAGATCGATGCTACATATAGAACCAATCCATCAGAAAAGTATGGTTGAACCATTCTTCTATTGCTCTCCTCTCCTTGGACACAGAGAGACCTTGGAGCCTTAAGGTCTCTTTGTTCGTCTATAAATCTGTTTTTTACGGATAGTTTATATAGTTGAATATTGCGACCTAATTTATAGGTATTTTCGTTTTTTTTTAATCCAAAGCCTGTGCTATCTAACGACATAATGCTAACATATATGTATATAATCGTACACAATTATATAACCACGAAAACACTGATCCAATTAAAAATAATAATTATTATAAACTTGAATATATTTATATTTGTATTGATGATAACGAGAACCTTTTATCCATATTTAACGACCTTGCCCCAGCCGTGTGACGTAAAACTATTTTTTAATGGGGCATATTTTTCACAATGCAACTAGCGAACATTTTCATATCGCCATTTTATTGTGGTTTGATCTTTGACATCAAAATTTAATGGCGAAAACTGACGTGACGCGCGTTAATTACATGGAGCAATTATACTAACAACGACATCGGATACTCCAATTTGTTCAACTACAACCCTTAACTTTTAACGATTCGCCAAACTGCCTCTTGCTCGCGGCTGAGTCTGTACGTTTGTTAAAACGTGTTGCTTTTTTTATCTAAAATTCTATTATATATTCACGTTTCACTAAAAATCTGATTAAATTATGTATCGCACCTACTGACCACCGGGGTAGGCAGGCAACACTGCTAATTAGGTCTGTAAAATGAGATATGATAATTTAATTTAAAAAAGGACGCAGTATTAAAATAAAAGATGACATTAGAAAACTAATTTGGGTAGGTTTTTACAGCATATATTAAATTATCCGATATTCGAATAGCTGTAACACACCTCTGTGACAAGCGAATTATACTTCATACCTTCAGCCAAAAGGACGGCTGTTAATGCGATTTATGGTCTCAAGGTACATACATCCTTAAGCCTACAACAACTTGGGGCACCCTGGCCGACTTCCATATCTCCATATCTCCCCTCGCCACCAACAACATTTCAACACGGTTATTCTGACCAGTAAGCTTTAAAACCCAAAAACAAAATGTACAAAGATCAAGGAAAAAATCTAGAACTTTCTCCGTGTGGCTGCAAAAACACAAATATGAGAAGAGAAAATCGTAACAAAAAAAACACTAGAACGTCTAATCTCATATATATATCGAAAAGATATCATAAAAGAAAAATTAAGAACATCAAACGTCGCGTACACATTAATTAGTATTCCCAAACAAGTTTCCATCGAATTCAGTAATGATTTAATTTAAATTAGTGTACTATTACTTCAATTTCAGAAGCAACTAGTTCCAAGGATAATAATCACAGCGCGGTAACTACATAGTTCGCGACAACTCACGTTTGATTAAATTACTCGCGCAGTTATGTCGATGAGCGAATGTATGATGATGGTTGAATTGTTAGTATTCATTAAGTGATTATATTTTAACGGCGATTACGGTAAGTCAAATTTCACCGGTTACGTTTACGTCCCACTATGGAATGAATGGTTTAATGGATGGCCGTACACCTGTCACAATATAGTTACGGATTATTATTTCCACTGAAATAACTTTTTTATTCGCACTCTTTGGTCGTGTTAAGCAGTACATATTTGACCTTAAATAATAGTAAACCTTCAAACATCGTTGAATTAATCAGAAAAAGTCATTTACCAAAAGTAAATATTTTCTGATCGAGACAGTGCCTTCCACAGATATATACTTACAAATAAGCATCAATAAATGTTTGTAAACAAAAATACAGTCGCATGCACCGTGATAAGTGATGGTAGTTTAAACTAGCTAACTGCATAGTGGATCACCGGGGCCGTATCAATAAAGGGGAAGCGCTCGGTAAACTCGCTGCACCACTCCGTCGCCGGGCCGCGGCTGATCTTAATTAACCTCATGTGTTAACCTCGCGCAACTAAGACGCGCCCCTTCTGTGGAACGGTGTTGTCAGTTACGTGTGCTCGCGGAATTCTGCGGAGGATTTAATTGATTCCGTTCATAAAGTTTGTGTATAAATGCGGATAAATGTTTTGTATTCTCATTGCTTGTCGAATTGATTTATAAATAGTGTTTTTGTGTTAATTACGTTTAATGTACGAATATGTCGCATAAGGTATTTAAAAATATACAATTTTAAATATTCGTTATATAGGTCGTTTACAATTATTAAAATTATTATAAAAAACACCTATTTCTTATTAAACTATCCAAAGTATAGGTGATTGACGAGTACATACATCGCATACAACTTTTCATACCTCAGTTTGTCATGCTGTTTAAACTTATAACAAACGCGTCGTAGCACTGTGCAACGCTAACGATCAAATCGTACCAATTAGAGGGAGTAAGTTTCACTAGTTTCCACGCCTGATCTTAATTAACCACATGTGTTAACCTCGCAACTGGGGGATGCGTGTCCTCTCTAGCGCTAGTGTTACCATTAATCTGATATTTCGTACACTTTCGCACACTTCAATATATATATATTGACTGCACCGTTGGTGATGTTCAAATTCATGTCGGACTCGATTGGATTTTTCAAACATAGGTTTTGTCGTAGTGACTCGACGTCTGGATATGTGTGTGGTGTATGGCGATATACTCACCACCGATTCTGTAGTGCAACGTAAAAACTGGTGAAACGTGGTCGTGTACTACATTTTACTGTCTACTTCTTCGAGCATAACAGGCGTGATGTTACATTTTCCAAATATGTATATATAGTACAATTGTAAACACATGCACCTATTGCATCCACTTTTTATAATCTCTAACGATCAAACATTATCTGCATTGTTGTATTGTAATTGTCGTTGTGGTTTAAAATAAAAATACATACCTGCTGGTTATCTTAACTATTTTATTTCAATGCAACAATATTTGTCAATTATTTTTTTTGGAATGAACACACTTCGAACTGAAAGATCGAAGACCACCATTTGCGTCATGAACATTCTAACTTGTAACGTTACAGTAAATGACTTTGAAAACGAGCCTGGTTTAATTGCGTGTGAATCATGGTCACAGTGACCCCAAATTGGCACAACTTATTAATAATACGGTAGTACGGTGATGTGAAAATGTATGCGTGGCATGTCGGGGATGATTTAATGTGGTTCAGTTTATTATTTGTTGAGTGCTCATCCACGCCAGTCAGACAACCGCGTGACGAATTATCTGATGATAAACATATTAAGATAAGATGACTGTGGTAATTTCCATTTACATAAAGATAACGAATCTGTCTCGTGTGTGATTGTTGATTTATTCATTATTTATTATTATTTCATTTTGTTTATTATTACAACTTATGGGATACGAATACGCGACCAAATGCTTAATGACGTTCTCTCGTTCTCTCCATGTGATCTTCCAAGCAACTGTTCTGAACAACAAGACACTGACAGTATAGAGAGTCAGAGAGAATGTCATTTGGAACAGTCGAACGTCTCTGACCGTTCGCCGTGCGGTGTATTAATGACAGTATCACAATTCGCGGCGTCCCTCGCCCCACCTGCCCACCACTCGAATTAGTGAACCAACGTCTTTACGGCCGCGTTTACGAGCGCCGCGATATTTCGGGCTCGCGTGCGCGCCTTTACGACATGATGTATTTGTTGATGAACTACCTATTAGAAAGTTGGAAATAGACGGCGCTGGTCGGCGGCCGCGGCGCGCGCGCGCCGGTGTTGTTCCTCGGTGCCATGTGAAATAATACTTAATAAATTATTATATTGTTTGTTTATTTATAGATTTTATTTCGTTATGTGAATGAGGTATGACTGTAGAGCAGGCGCGGCAGGTGCTTACTCCGTAATGGACCTGGCGTGAAGATATGTATGCGTGTATTTCGTTATATGATAGGCCACACCACATTAGACTATATTTACGAATGCCCAGTACGAGTGATACAATGGTTCGGAATAGTAAAGCCGGAGAGAAATGTTTTTATTAAACTTACCGTTTTCTAGTTAGCTCGTAGACCTGGCCAGGTTTATGCCTAACATTAGACGTAGTTGACCTGGATTCGAGAAGAATAATCTGTTTTATCATTAAATGTATCGTGGGTGTTCATTGATTATGGTATATATACCGGCTTAACTCACGTTTTTCGGACCTATACGAAGACCTCTGGTGGCACTGAAAAAACATATCACTTTGTGTTCCCCTGGGCTAACAGGTCCTTTATTCCTTTAAACATTGTTGAGGTATTGCGTCGTTACAATGAAAGGAACCAATATTAAAACGTAACGTAACCAATATTCAAATATAGAATTCATTTTGTTGCAATTCTATATTTGAATATTTGTCAATCATACATCAATTGCTATGTTTTGAATTTTATTATTTTTCATTTTATGCTATCCTTAACCAGCATCTCCAGCGTGGGATCATGGACAAAGACCTCGCAGAAGAGGCTCCTGCCCAGCGACGGATACACAGGTGCTGCTAATAAAATTATTATTATCTCTAATTCATGCGAGTGTATTCTGCCTAAAATTCCGAGCAAAATAAAGGCGTTACACTGTTATTTACACCCAATCCACACTTTCATTCGCTGCTCCTTAACTGCGATACAAGAATAACACACCCGAGATCCCGTCAAGTTTGAAATGTTGGTATCGAGAAGGCGACACGCCGAAAATCGACAGGGATAGTGCAGCAAAGTCGGGTCGCCAATAAGAGGACGCAAGTCGCCGGCGCTTCTAAATTGCCTCGGCGGGTCGCAAGTTTTAATGAGGCGAAATTCCCGCCGGTCCGGCGTCGGCGCACCGCGACCTGTTCGTTAGTCGTCCCCTCGTCCGTCGTGCCGCACAAAAACGCGCCGCGCCGGCCCGCGATCGGAGCACACCCGCGCGCCTCGCACGCGGCGCGCTATCGATGCTCGTTATTATTTGTGACCCCACTTTGTAAATGGTCGCTGATTTAATATTGTAATTTGTTGTTTCTTATCTATTGATTTATTATTAGATTAACTTAAAAATTAACTTCTTTTCCGCTGTAAAGCTGGTCATGGGTAGAAATTGAGCTTGTTTGTACACACATTTTTTCGTGTAAAATAAAAAATTAAATTAAAATCTTATTATGTGTATATCATCACCATAGTTTATCGTTTTAAAATATATTTTGGTATAAACATATTAATATGAATAAAAATGTGGTGCAACGTGGACTTGGAATATATGCTGAAAATATTTTTTTATTGAAATCAATATAATATTAGAATAATATTATTAGAAACGAAAAGCGACACCGCTAATACGCTGAAGAGACGGATAAGATTCGATTACGATAAGACAACTGTCCGCGTTAGACAGATACGATCGTTTGAAAATTGCAAAACAAACTGATTATTAAAAATTTTATTCAGTAGCCGGTACTAAGAAAATGTGATTATATCAGTGTCAAGCCATGTGGGATTTTATCAGATATTACAGGCGAGTGCGATAGAAGCCGCATTGTTTGAAAAATATTTAAACGTCCGCACATACATAACGTATAGTAGCCTACAATGATAACAGATTTAACCATACATTTTATATGTCACTTCGCCATTTAAATGGTCCTTAAATATAGATAAATTTGTTTCCCTGAA
>DWEI01000248.1:0-24580 GCA_018245875.1 Mysoria ambigua | reverse complement strand
AATCCAAATATATTACGGAACCCTAATAAAATATAGTCTATGTTACTCGTGGATAATGTAGCTTTCGAAAGGTGAAAGAATTTTTAAAATCGGTCCAGTAGTTTTTGAGCCTATTCATTACAATCAAACAAACAAACAAACAAACAAACAAACAAACAAACAAACAAACAAACAAACAAACAAACAAACAAACAAAATTTTCCTCTTTATAATATTAGTGTAGATGTAGGTATCTGTCTAAATATGTACATATACTTAGGTATTATTATAGAAATAAATAACTGTGGAATAATTTATGTAATCCAAATAGATATTTTCAGGAATGTATTGTTTTGTTTTTCCTCTACATAAATTTTATTTAAAATATTATTATATTCTTAAGAAGCATATTTTTTTGTAGAAAAAAAATTCAAGCAACTGTGACGAATTATATTTTCTTAAGATAACCAAGAGATGGCGTTGAACACGCATATGTAAAAGATTTCCAATGTTATCTGTACGCAAATAATAGAAATTTCGAGATCTTGGCAACTAGTTTCATGTTTCAAACTTTTAAATTAAAATATATGGGGTTTGTTTACAATAATATTAATAATTATATTCATTATGACTGCCTCATTGCATTGGTCATGTCGGTCGCAATTGCGTCTGCCAATCGAGAGATCCCAGGTTTAATTCCCGGGTCGGACACTATTAAATTTTCTAGTAGTTAAGAGATATAGATTTTCTAGTAGTGATTCGGAGTCTATTAACAATTATAATAAAAACCAAGTGACCATATGAATCACTGATGTTATGAGTGACGCTCTTGGTATTGTCAGTTCTGTGTAGATTCCTTAGTAGCTTTTAAAAGAACAACATAATTAGCAGTCATGGCCTCGACTCAATGTATCCTATCAATTTAGATTACGGCGTCAACTTTAGCTTTTTCTCATAGGTATAAGAAGACCCATACTTGGTGAGACTAATAGATTTCAATTAATATGACCTGATGATTGTGATATTTAGCGATGTCAAATATTGTTTGATTTGATTCATAATGCTAAGATTGTAAGCGGTTCTTAACAATATAACTCGCTAAATCTTTGAATGACTCATTGTTATTTTTCCCAAGCACGGCATCTTATTCACTTGGTTAATGTGACATTTATTTTGTATTGTTTGTATATATAAAAAATATGGTATAAGGGAAGGTGGTAAAATGAAACGTCAAGTAAATATTTTATGACAACGATATCGCTTTATTGGATGGCAAGGGACGAGCGCGGGGTGAGGGGGGCCGCCGGTGAGGGGTTGGTAGGCGTGTCTCTGTTAGCGCGGCGGCGCCAGCGCACCCCGCGCCTTCTCCACACGATACATACTTCACGGTAATAAATAATTATAAATAAATATCAACAAGTTACAAAATAGCCTTTCGTAAAAACGATTACATTACTAGTGTATATTTTTTTTCGCGTTACAAAACATTGCTCTGCGTTTTTTACAGCGTATTTACGTTACCGTTACACGTAATTAACTGTTATATTTTATTGTACGTATAAAAAAAGTTGTATGTTATTCAATGTAATATCTGTACAGTCCGTTTTTTCTGTAGTGGAACGTTTAGAAATCTTCGGGCGCCAGATCGAACCTTGGTGGGAAGGTGCCAAAGCCATCAAGGGCGGGGCGCGTGCGCTGGGGCTGCAAAGAAATATACAATTAAAACTCCAACTAGATCATACGCAACATATAGGGTTCATGCCGGGGTAGTGACAAGGACCACACCATTGGAAGACCTCTTTCGCTTTTTAGAGTCACCATGCAACAATTACAGCGAGTATTATTCGTTCTCATGGGTCATTTACAAAATAGCAAAATTTTCACGTATAAATGCCGAGCATCTAGACTAGACCATTCAAGAGTTAGACTGGTGGTAGGTTCCGAAGGTTTTATGTTTGGTATGTGGTTCATTCCATTACGTTTCAGCATCGTGTCTCGTGCTGATATCTGGGGCAACACAACTTACATCTTTTGCAGTGCTGATCTAGGGACGCCCTTTAACGGACGCCTGAGCAAAAAGAACACGATTTAGTATGTCGTGACTCTCAATCAATTTTTGGGGCCATAATCCGTCGAGGGTTTGAATTTTATTTATAAATTTAAGAACTAATCTTATTAGCAATTTTATCTAAACTGCCAATTGTGCCAATATCGCAAAAGCAAAAAATTTTCAAGTTTTTCAGTCGGATATAGTAATATAAAATAAATGAAATTCTTACCGCCGGACTGACTCCTCTCGCCGCAGATCCCGCGCGTCCCTTGCCGCGGAATTTGCTGATGGCCTGCTCGGCAAGGTCTGCCCTCTCCTCAGCTTCCTCCAACTCCTGCTGGGCCTTGCGGAATTTAGCCAAGTTCAGGGCGGCGATTTCTTCTGCTTCTTCGATCTGCCTCTTGTAGGTCTTGATCTTCTGTTGAAGTTTGTCAACGAGGTCTTGCATGCGTTCATGGTTCTTGCGGTCCTCTTCAGCCTGGAAGGTCAGTTCCTTGATGCGCCTCTCGGCCTTACGCAGGTTCTTCTGGGCGTCAGCATGTCTTCTCTGTTCACCATCAAGCTCGTTTTCGAGCTCGCGTACTCTTTGTTCAAGCTTCTGGATAGCCTTCTTACCTCCCTTGAGCGCATTAGCCTCGGCCTCGTCCAACCTGATCTGCAATTCCTTGATCTGTTGTTCCAGAGCCTTGCGGAGTTTCTCCTGGGTCTGAGCGTGCTCCTGTTCAGCGCGCAGCTCGTCAGCCAGCCTGGCGGCGTCAACCATGGCCTTCTTGGCCTTCTCCTCGGAGTTCTTAGCTTCATTGAGGAGCTCGTCGAGGTCGGAGTGCAGGGTCTGCAGCTCGGACTCGAGTTTCCTCTTGGCAGCCGAGAGGGAAGCGCTCTGGGCGGAGAGTTCATTGAGCTGTTCGTGAGCGTCGCTGAGTTCCTGTTCGGCCTGGCGGCGAGCACGGTCAGCTTGTTCCAGGAGTGTACGAGACTCCTCCAACTCGTTCTGGAGAGCGTTGGCACGGCGTTCTGAGATTCCGAGTTGTTCACGGGCATCATCACGAGCGCGCTGTTCTTCTTCCAGGGCTGTCTGGAGGTCCTTGATCTGTTGCTGGTAGCGTTTGATGTTCTTCTGTGCTTCAGCGTTAGCCTTATTAGCGTGGTCAAGAGCAATTTCAAGCTCATTGATGTCAGCTTCAAGCTTCTTCTTCATGCGCAGGGCCTCAGCCTTGCCCTTAGCTTCGGCTTCGAGGGAAGCTTGCATGGAGTCCAGGGCACGCTGGTGGTTCTTGCGGGTATTTTCGAATTCCTCTTCCTTCTCTTGAATCCTTCTGTCGATCTCCTGCCTGACCTGGGACAGCTCGAGCTGAGCACGCAGGACCTTGTTCTCTTCCTGTTCGAGAGCAGCCTCAGCCTCCTCAAGGGCGGCCTGGAGTTCATCCTTCTCGGCCTCAAGGCGCTTCCTAGCCTTCTCGATTTCATGGATATTGCGGCCACCTTCACCAATCTGGTCAAGCAAGTCCTTAACTTCATCGGCAAGGTTCTTGTTTTCGCGGCGGACAGCCTCAAGCTGCTCCTGGCCTTCTTCGTAGGCACCCTTAAGGCGGAACAATTCTGTTGAGTAGTTACGGCATTCCTTCTGGCTGGCGTCGAGTTCGGCAGCAAGGTCGTCAACCTTGAGTTTCCATTCGCCGATGATCTTGTCAAAGGCCTTCTGTTTCTTCTCAGCCGCGTTGGCGATGGCGGTGGCGCGGTCAACCTCGAGCTGCAGGTCCTCGACTTCGGTAGCAAGGCGTTGCTTGGTCTTCTCGAGAGCAACAACCTTCTGGTTGAGGGATTCAATGGTCTCCTCGGCTTCGGCGAGGCGGGCCTGGAGCTTGCGCTTGGCCTCCTCGAGCTCCTCTGAGCGAGCGACGCCCTCGGACTCGTACTTGGAACGCCACAATTGAGCCTCAGCGTTGGCCTTGGACAATTGGCGTTGCAGGTCAGCCTTGCCTTCGGCTTCCTCTTCAACTTGTTCGCGGATGTTATCCAAGTCGTGCTCCAGGTTGCGGAACTTGCCAAGAAGGGTGGCGCGTTCCTATTAGAAGAAAAATGCAATCGTATTATTTTCGATATCTTTCATGTGTTATATCTGTTTGTATTTGATTTCATAAATAATTACTTTTTACGAGTGACTTTTTATAAATACTAACCCTAGCCTCTTCATCGGCGAGCCTCTTGGTGTCTTCCAATTGGGTGGTAAGAGACACCTTGATCTTGGACAGCTGTGACACCTGGGACTCGGCCTCTTCCAACTGGCGGAGGAGGTCGGAGTTCTCAATGGACAGCTTCTTCTTAGCGGCATCCAGATCGTTGAGGGTACGGTTGGCTTCATCAGCCTTGCTCTGGACCTCGTTGAGCTGGTGCTGGAGCTGCTTAACGATCTTTTCTTGGGCAGCCTAATAAAAATATTAATTAGATTAAAATAAGAAACATAATAATAACAGTACTCTATAATAAGATTAGTAAAACTAATGTAAACTATATAATGTAGTTGACGAATATTTTAGATCTTTCAAATAGATTGAAAGTTTCCGCTGAAACTGTGGATATCCGTAGGTATATACTTCGTGTCGACAACCCAACAATATATCAGTTCTTGAACTCACTTTTGAATTATAGTTATTGACATACATGTTTTATACTTACATTTTACATACAAATAAGTTAAAAAACTGTGTCGCTAAATGAACTGTTTAGAATTATCCATATAAAGTAATTATGATTCCATGCATGGTTTTTTATTAAATTTGGGTTAAGGGTTAATGTAAAATCATTTCACAGCAAACTCGAATTATTTTTAAGCGTTTTAGCTTTCATGCTGTGTATTACTCGGTTGTATGTTAACCGTTAGACGGCTAGAGATTTATTTATTAGTATGACGGTCGTGATATCATGTGTTTCCTTTTGATAGTTTTATACATCCTGTATTATTTGCGGAAAGCAGCGAAGCGTTGTCCAAAAGTTGCAGATGCCAACACTTTTATCTATCATCTTTATATACCTTTTCGTTGGACAAGTGGTCGAGACCGGCACGAAGGTCATTGACTTCGCTAAAGTATTGAGAGCGCTCTTTCTCAGCCCTGGATAGATAGAATATAACATGGTACATTTAATATAGTTCGTTACACTTAATGCGTATCACCGTTCCCCTACGATTCACCGTCAGTCACTAAAAATAGAACCGTAGAATATGATGGATATTTGTCGCCGTTCGATGGAAACGCTTAGACTGATAATCCATAATCCAATGTCATGTCTATCGTACAGTGTCTGTAGGTCTACTCGGGTAATGAGGAGGTACCATGCAAGGGTCACCCCAGGCGGTATACATGCCTTTACGGGCGACATGTTACCTTTTCCCTCGCGACTTGGTCAACAGCCGCGCGCGTGTTGTTAAGCTCGTTGTAGCAAGCCGCACGGTCATGCTCAGCCCTGAATTTGTTGTATAATCGAATAAATAACATAACATCACGCTTGTGTTTCCTCCAAGTGGTAGGCACAAGAGTGTAGATATCTCCCACGATTCATTAGTTATAGTGTTACACGCCCCACCTTGGAATAGTAAGTGGCCTATTGCCGTATACCGAACAAAAATCTTGACTCCGTATAAATACTTAATTTTACACATAATATGCTGATACAATTCTTGTACACCGTTGAGTCTTTAAATTTCAGTGACAAATTATATAATTATTATTGATACGATAAAGTTATTTTTGGGTAATTAATATTAATAATACTTACTTAGCCTTGAGCTTGTTGAGCTGGTCGAGCTGCTCGCCCATCTCGGCAACAGCATCGTTGTGCTTCTTACGGAGGTTGGCGAGGGTAGACTCGTGCTGGATGTTAGCTTCCTCGAGGTCACGACGGAGTTTGCTGAGCTCAGCCTCACGCTTCTTGTTGAGCTCGATCTGAGCGGAGGTGGCACCACCGGCCTCCTCGAGACGCTCTCCGAGCTCCTCCAGTTCACGAGCAAGGTCAGCGCGCTGCTTCTCAGCCTTGGCACGCGCCTGGCGTTCGGATTCAACTTCCTCTTCCAATTCTTCGATGCGGGCTTGCAGTTCCTTGATCTGTTTCTGGGTCTTGCTAACAAGCGATTGTTCATCCTCGAGCTTGGCGGTGAGAGAAGAGATTTCCTTGTCCTTGCGTTGTACGGTCTGTTCGAGTTCCTTCTTGTTGCGTTCCAGGTCAGCGACGGCCTCCTGAGTAAGCTTGAGGTCACCCTCAACCTTCCTCCTCTGCTTCTCAACGTCAGCGCGGAGTTTCTTCTCACGCTCGAGGGAGTCCTCAAGTTCGTCGAGTGTCTGCTCGAGCTTCTGCTTGACCTTGTTGAGGTGGTTGACCTTGTCCTCAGCAGCCTGCAGTTCTTCAGCAGTCTTCTGGGTGGACTCACCCTGCATCTTCTTTTCCTTGTTCAACTTGTTGATGAGCTCATCTTGGTGGGCGATCTCGTCGTTCAAGTTGCGGATTTGGTGGTCCTTGGTAGCCTTATCCTGTTCTGACTTCTGAACGGATAGTTCGAGGTCTTCCACGTCCTTCTTGAGACCAGAAATTTCCTGCTCGAGCTTCTTCTTGGCTTGGAAAAGTTGGTTGCGAGCATCTTCCTCCTGGGTGAGACGGTCTTGGGTATCCTGTGATAAAAAAAATGAACATTAGAAGAGCTTTGATGTTTATACCGCAGTATCTATATATCCCGCTGATATATACCGCAGTTATATTACATAGTTTTATTATAGTATTTGATCGATTCCGATTCCTATTTTCCCAACACTAAATGTGGCAATTATGGTTAGCAATAAAATCGTGCAATGAACAGATGTGTTTTTTATTTTAAACTTCCAAACTATTGCTTTTATAAACAAATCCATGTTTATTTAAAGAACTGTGAAAAGCATTACACGAGGTATGCTAATTTGTTACACTGTATAGGGGATCGATATAGGTTTTACCTAAAAGTTTACCTAAATAGAATTTGGATTCCAACATAGTTCAATACTATTTAAAATAAAGTATGAACAAGCTGCTTTGCCGTTAATCATACCTCGATAAATTACACTTTGGAATTTCAGTAGCGTCGGTTTTAATTTAATTAATTACCATCCATTAACACCACTGGCAACGTTTATTAATAACGTTCGAAGTATTTTAGGAAATCCAAAGCATTCTTTAAATAACGCGCATTTTTTAGTGTTACCAAGAGCACTGCAGATGAAAATTAAAAAGTAATTACTCACCCTAAGCTGGTTCTCGAGGTCAGTCTTCTGAGCTTGAAGTTTGGCAGCACGTTCCTGGGTCTCCGAAAGAGAACCCTTCTCTCCCTCAAGATTGGCCAGAAGATTAGCCTTCTCTTCAAGGAGCTTGGCATTAAGGGCTTCAACTTCCTTACGGAGTTTCTCTTCCTTCTCGAAAGCTTCTTGCGCCTTCTGTGCCTTCTCCTCCAGTTTCTGTAAAATGTCTTCACCTTTAGTTGTCTCATTCCATGTTGACACACGAACCTCCGCCATCGCTAAATTATCACACCATCAAATAAAAAAAGGAATGCAACGTTTCGATTCGTTCGTAAGTTAAGGAAGGGTGGTGCGCGCGCCGCCGACCTCTTCGTTACTGATCGCCGCCTGGAGTTTTCCAGCGGGCGTGTAAATCGCCCCCGCACTCGATACATTGTGTAAGGAAAAAGTGCGTGGTAGCGAGTGGAGGGAGTAATCCAGAAATGGATGCGGCAGGTGCGGCGGTATCACGTAACAGCCAGGTGGGCGCGGTTGAATCTATTTGCGTTACCCTGAATCACACGTGTTATGCTCGCTGGAATGTTTAATGGGTCAGTATAATAAATCCTATCGGAACAGGTGAGAGTGTCGACAAACTTACCGCCATCTCATCCTCGACGCGGGTGACGTTGAGGAGGGGCTTGACCTTCTGCCAGAGTTTCCACCAGGGCCAGGTACGGAGTTGCAAGTACTTGCGCAAGTTGCGCTGGACAACTTGGAGAGCCAATCTATATGGTAAATTATAGATTTTTAGATACTGGAAAATTTAAAGTTAGACATTGCTATGGTTGTCGGTGGCAAAAACCTTACCTCTGTTCCTGCAGCTTGGTGTATTCCTTACGGGACAGGTAACCACGAATGTATGCCTGGAGCCAAGATACAATCTTGGAAAGCCTGTCATCACGTAACTCTTCCATCTGACCCAGGACTCCAGCACGGAAGAATACCTGCTCAGTAATAATAGGAATTAGGGTACACCCACATTTTTACAGTATCAAATGTTAGGTTCGCATAATAAAAAATTAGCTAATATTGCTATAAGTTAAAAGAAATGTTGTAATAATTAATTATTGAACATAAAATAAATAAATATAACTATATAATAAATAAAATATACAACACCAACATTAACATTTTACATATCACTCCATTTTAGTAAGACTGAAACGGAATATTAGTATAGGAAAGATTGTAGAATGAAGATTGAAATGAAAGATATTTTAAGTAATTCAAGCGCAGTCAAGAAACATGACAGTCGCATGCACTCATATTGCTCTACCTTAGTCCTTCCCATCCGGAAAGACTCCGAATCTAAGCCGGTATGTTCGAGAATTTTCTCGGTGGCTTTCTCGGCGGTAATGGGTTCTTTGAGGAGGTTCGGGCACAGAATTTTGTATCTGCGTTAGAGGAGCACACAAATAAAATAATAGTGATATATGTATGTAGGTAAATAAGAAAGTAGGGTAGGTAATAAGGAAAACACAAATAAGAGCCTGTGTAGTTTGGGCTCTTAAGGGAAAAACATCCTTAGTTCGTAAGGTGTAAGGTTTGGCATTATACCACCAGTTCCTAATGGTGCTATTGAAGCGTTTTAAAGCCACGCGATCCTCCAGGTGTATTTGGATCGCTGGTCTCAAACCGCTAAGCGCTATTCAAACAGGTATCAAACATGCCTTGGTGTGACCGAGACGGTAGGACTCGACATCTAAACCCGTGGCTTCGAGGATAACTTGGGCGATTTTCTTAGGGTCAGATTCCTTTTCCACGGCTTGAGGGGCCAGGATCTTGTAGCTATATTACCAAATGATATGGAACACACGATAAAGGTGGGTAAAACAGTGGTCAATGATACATGAACGACGTATCACGTATACGTCAGGAGCATAATAGGGGCTTAGAATTAAAGTATATGTATCATGAAACATACTTTCATGTTTAAGGTAACCAGTATATATGATACATGGTGTGGTAGAAACTAATTACTGCAGTCAAAAGTATAGGGTAACTACTGGTGCAAAAATACTGGAAAAAAAGGATTTATGTATATGGATAAAAATCAGTTGCATCTCAATCAACTCTATTCTTTAGAGTTTTCGATGATACACCTGTAAAACATGCTAAGACCATTCTGGGATGGTATATTTCAACTTCTTGCCTTTGTGTGACCTATACGATAGCTCTCAGGGTCTAGTCCCACTGATTCGAGACACTTCCTAGCTGCTTCTTTTGGATCTTTTTCCGCAGTCATGATGGCAGGTGCAAGAATCATGTAACTGTTCATTGAATAAATTAAATTAATACGTGCTTTAGATCTTAAGTCTGGTTCGATCACGTATCTAAATCTAAAATGTTACATTTATTCGAAATTAATCATCAACCCAATCTTAAAATGTATCACTGCCTGGTAACGCGATGACGTCAGCGAGCAACTGGACCGTAAGAATAAAACTGGAGTAGTCAAAATAATTTTCTTGATTTGAAAAAAAAAATGTTTTCACTTGCTTACCAAAATAATCTATAATACACAAATGTAAATAAAGATAATCGTCAGACATAAAAATGAAATGCTAATAGCTTATAACACGTTTCAGACTATCATAAATATTTGACAGCTTGATGTTTGCTCGTAAAAATATGTTTTTATGGGTCTGTTTACGAATCAAAATCTTACCGGAGCTTGAAATCAGGGTAGACCATTCTGTTGGGGAAACCTTTACGGCAAATACGGATGCCTTCAAGCACACCGTTACAGGTGAGCTGGTGCATTACAAGGTGGGAGTCGATGAGACCTGCCAAGTGAAGTCTTAGTCAGGCACGGATTCATTTCTCGTCGTCGCAACGCACATAAATATAGGTACGTCTAACATTCATTATCTAAAAGCGTAACGGATAAATGTTGCATCTGCTCTAATTTCCGTAGCCTACGATCATTAATGTCAAATATATTTGATGGCAACATGCTACATTCTGTCACGTTTACGCGTTGGTCGAATAGCCGAAAATTACACAAAAATTAGTCATACTGAAAATTTTGTTATATTTAGTAGGCGCTGAGTAACCGCACTAAATTTACGTCAGTGAGCCAACGCCTACATTGTGCATGAATATAACCAGAGTTGCGTCGGCAAATAATAACGGGCAACATATTACACGAGTCTTCCTGAGTATTATATATCAAAATTATTTGTGTTTCAGTAACAGACATAGAGTGAACATGAAATATGTATGTACACCACGTAAGAACAAACATAAACTTACCCGGCTGCTTCAACTCGTTGGGGATGATACAACGCACGAAGTGAGGTTGGGTAGACCGCAAAGTGGTCATCAGGTTGTTAAGTTGCTCCTGCGGTGGGTTGGGAAATTAATGCCCTGTACTTTACAACATTTTCGTTAGTAACTTTTGCCGGCTACGCTTATTACTGTTTCTATGCAAATTTTATTATAGGTTTTATAAAAAAAAATCCAAATTTTTTTCTACCCACTGACGGAACGCAACGTCATAGTTACGTTTCAACACAAAAAGCGGCATACCAATGGGGTGATTTTGAAACAGAAATACTATTGATGAACGTGTGAACAAACGAGGGTTAAGCAACACAAAACACACGGACAAACACTAAGCTTAGTACAGTTACAGCCATCGGTATATATAAGTAGCGGTATTATTAATTTACTACTTTTCGGCTGTTTGAACGATCAAACTGATGAAATGGTAAAGTTTATGAATCTAAACGGTGGTAGTGAAATCGTCGAACGTATCTCGAATATTACATTCTCAGATACATCAATGGAGGAGATGTCTTTTACCTCTTTGATACAAATGATAATTTCAAAGTCTCAAACTATATCGTTTACAGAGATAGTTTACGAGGTGTAGAACTACACGTAATTAGTAAATCTACACCAACGATCAAAAAAACACCAACTTTATCTACTGTTAAAAACTTTTATATACCCTGTAGGCGGAGGAGACAGTAGCGAAACCACCACCCTTCTTACCGCGACCGCCTATGAATGTACATTAACAAGCAACAATTAGTGCAAAGACGATCACAATACGGCGTATAGACGATAAAATAATAATAAGACACCACGACACGGCGACGACAAGAACTCTGCTGTAAAACATACATTGACATGGACAAACATAGATGTATTAATTTAGAAGCGTTGTAAAACTAGCACCTCTTCTAGAACATTATTTTCTATGCTTTGATAAAGAACTTCGTAATATACATTTGTATAAGTCATATAAATAAACTTTATCATATACATTTATTGTATTGTGATATTTTCATGTATATTAACATAAAAGCACTGAATCGGTTGCGATCGAATAAAGATTTATCCGAAGTACACATGAACTGATTGACGTCATAGAGGTGCTAGTTCCAAGTGTGATGATAGACGTGGACAGCAAGCGACGAGAAGAAACAGAAGCAACTGCCGAACATAGTGTTCTAGTTTACCCTGTAGAGTGATGACACAGTCTGGAAGGCAGAACCCTTGGCGCGTTTGCCTCCAGCGCCTATTTTGTTTAAAAAAACGCGTAAGAAAGATGATAGTAGAAATTCAATCTGTGATAGAAATAAATAATGGCTTCATTCATAAAAGTATCTTATAATGAATAAATATAAAGTGATCCAACATGAGCAATGAACACTTAATATTATGGAATACTTGGGTATGATAATGATGAAATGTAATGGTATGGTCTGAAATGGTATAATCAAGTTAATAAATCACATGTATGTTCACAGAAGTTCTTTCGAAGTACTATGCACTCCTCGCTGAAAACACCATTGTTTAACAACTTTAAAAACTATAATAATTTTATAGGCATACTGTAACTTGTTTGTTAAATCTGTAAATCAAACTGCATTAAAATTGCTTGTAGAGGTATGACCACTATTCAACTTAATTATATTTATAGTCTATGGATGCAGTAAGTCTAAACCTCAATTTCAACCTGGAATATAATATAACAACGTAACATATTTTCTACATTAATATCAATACTGAGTTACCAAGTTAACCAAATGAAGATTTATTCAATATTGTATAATGGAATATCAATAGACTTGTACCAGCAATACATACCCTTGCCACCACCGCCGCCAGCATCACCAGACTGGCCAGGATGGTCAGCGAAGATCTCAACCAACAGTTTGTTGCTACCCTTCTTGAACTGGTCGACAACGGTGTCGTTAAGAGGATCCTTGTTCTTCTCAAGCCAACCAGTGATGTTGTAGCCGACCTATTTCAGGAGAAGGGAGATCATTTGTAACGATAACTAGAAATGGAAGAGCTAGTGTAGCTAAGTGTCAAGTATAAATCACATTGTGGAAACGAACAAATATTACCTGTTGAAATGAGACACTAGATCGGAAGGTACATCTCATAATAAATATAAATTGATACTTACATTACCGGCGTAGTGACCAATAGCAAAGTGGGCAGCTTGGCAGCCGGGCTTCGGGGGCTTGGGCTTCAAGAAAGGAGCAGACTTGCCCAAGTGGTTGTTGTTCAACTTCTCAACGAAGGTTTGGTCAGTGGCTTTCGGGAACATAGACTCTTCCTCAAGGATGGAGAGGATACCCATAGGCTGTAAACGCACCAAAGTGATCAGACGATGAACGAGTATATACGGGATGCGTGCATTGCGTGTGTAATTGATTTGTCAAATATTTTTTCTGAATTTTCAAATTAAGCTTTTAAGCGTGTAAGACAAAATTGTGCCAGAATTATTTTTTTATTGTCAATCAAAAAAATGTGATGATAAATTTACAAATCCTTTGGGTACGTGTAATATATTTTAAGACTACATTAAACACAGAAGCATCATGCAAAAGGATGAAATATTGTGTAGTGTCGTTTACATGATTATATTTTGCGTGTAATAAATCAAGCGTTTTTAATATGCTTACAATACATTTTATTTGTCAGAATGCTTAAAGCAATTGTCAATTCAACGATATTAAGAAAACGTTACGAAGCAGAAACCGCGTAAATGTAATATTTAACCTAACTACAGCTGCAAGTGTGGCGTACAGCACTGGTGATTCCATGTTTATTCTAATCGGCAGCTTTGTGCAATACGAATAGCTACCAGATACAGCCTATGCAATAGCTTTTGAATTTTCAATTATTTTGGCGAGTGCATTTTAAGTTATTTTCTAAATGTGATATCACCGCGGAAGGGGTGTACAGCCAGTAATATTTACTTTTGCATTTGCAAGGTTTGTCTTTAAATTTTTAGCCTGAAGCTTCTTTTGAACGCGATCCTATAGCCTCAAGCTACATACGATATACCTCTAATACCTTTTCTATTAAATTTATTGTCGGTTGAAGATCCATACCGAAATCTATAAAGGTCCATTGAATCCCTTCTCTTTCGTACTCTTCTTGCTCAAGGACGAACATAAAATGATTAAAGTACTGCTGTAACTTTTCGTTGGTAAAGTTAACACAGAGCTGATTAAACCCGTTCACCTGGACCGCGGAAACATGGAAAAGATAACCGAAATAAAGTGTTAAATATTACAAAAACCTCATCGTTTTGTGATGTGTACGTGGATAGATATCTCGAGTAAGCTGAATTTGTGTAGTGTTTAGATTTGCAGATACAGAAAGACACACAGATAGATAACACTCATATCACGCATATAGCATTGACAAGTCCATCGAGTGAAACTTTTAAATTTTCAAATGCTCGTTAAAATTTAATCAATTTAGTCAGCTTCACTCGAGGACCATGGCGAGATGCAAGCGTTCACAGCTGCGTTGCCGCCATATACCTTCTCTATAAGGTCAATGCAATTTTGGAGATCCATGCCAAAGTCAATGAAAGTCCACTCGATGCCTTCGCGCTGGTACTCTTCTTGTTCCAGTACGAACATGTGATGGTTAAAGAACTGTTGCAGTTTCTCGTTGGTGAAATTAATGCAGAGTTGTTCAAAACCGTTGAACTGCAGGGAGATAATTAATGTGGAAAGTTAAGGGTGATTGGTAACAGATAGGCTACAGATTTCATTCTGTAGTTTTAACCACCTATCCAAGCCTAACGATGAGACTAGTTTTCGAGCCGAATCTATCCCCATAGATTTGGTTGCGCCGAACGATATTCCGTCTGCAGGTATCCGGCGCCGGTGCACTTCCGCCACTCGGTGGACTATTACCTTCTCGATCAGATCGATACAAGCCAGCAAGTCCATTCCGAAATCGATGAAAGCCCAGTTGATGCCCTCCTTTTTGTACTCCTCTTGTTCGAGTACGAACATGTGGTGGTTAAAGAACTGCTGCAGCTTCTCGTTCGTGAAGTTAATGCAGAGTTGCTCGAAACCGTTGTACTTTTACAAACAACAAACCCACATATAATGAATAGGAACTATAACAAGCGGTCTACAAAGATTAGTAAGTAGGGACGTATCGGAACACAAAACATTAACAAAAACCAAATCTGCCGCAGCGCCGCGTACACTCAGTGTACCTTTTCAATAAGATCTATGCACGCCAGTAAGTCCATTCCAAAGTCAATGAATTCCCAGTGAATTCCCTCTTTGGTGTACTCTTCTTGTTCCAACACAAACATGTGGTGATTGAAGAATTGTTGGAGTTTTTCGTTTGTGAAGTTAATGCAAAGTTGTTCGAAACCATTGTACTAAGAAATCAAAGTAGCGTTAATATAGATCGAACGACGTAAATACAAAGGGGCATATTATACTACATACTAAAATAACCTTGTCATACTTATCGTCAATTTATGCTAAAATAAATTATCTGTTACAGTAAACTTAATTAGTATAATATACATAAGTAGATTTTATTTTTCTGCTGGATGATAAATCCTTTTTTTTTTCAAAGAAGAAATATTCATATTTTATTTTACGCCAGTACTGAAATATATATGTATAGTGATTGAACAGATTAAAGTTTTTGTTTTGTCTTATACCCTGATTATCAATTTTCTGTCCCTTAAATCAGCTCAGAAATTATTTAAAATACTAACATTATACCATGATATCATGTAATTTTTGTTGTCTTCAAAATACAATATTACGTTTTGAAGCCACAAAAGACTGATATTCTATCATAATAAGTAATTTTTTCTGGCCTATGTTTGGTTATAGATACTCACGTCGAAGATTTCGAAACCAGCAATATCCAGTACACCGATAAAGTGCTGTCTCTTCTGCTTGGTGTCAAGAGTTTCGTTACATTTCTTGACAAGCCACTTGAAGAGACGATCGAACATGCCCTTGCAGAGAGCACCTACGGAGTTGGTGACCTGGTCCTTGTTACGACCCTGGGTCACGAACTCGTTTCCGACCTTGATGCGGGGTTTCAACAAGTTCTTGTACAGGTCCGGGCAGTCGACACCAAGAAGCTTGGCGACTCTCTCACCCTCCTGAAATGTAAGATGATGTCGTCAGAAATATTTTTGAAGCTTTGTCTTCGTACTTGCGTGCAGAAAATCATGCCAGGTATTTTTGCATAATTTCGAAAATTCTATAGGTTATAGAGGTTTTCAAAAATTACACTTGCCTCAGTACCGTCTGCTTCAGCCTGTTCCTCACGACCCCTCTGCTTGAATTTCATACCACCCATGTGCATGACAGCGGCAGTGATCTTGTAAACGTTGTCTTTCTCTTCTTGGGTGAAACCCAGAATGTCGAAGGCTTTCTATAATATCATATACATTTTAGATATTTTCAATATAATATTTCAGGAATAGGAGAGATCAAAAGAAAGTAAAAATTCGATAAAAACTACATTTTTGATATTACTTTAAATATTGAATAAATATAAATAAAATCTAAAAGAAATATTTAATTAATATCTTATTACATTTAAAATAATTAAAATAACAATATGAAATCCGAAAATATTACTTACCAATAACTCAATAAAGATTAAAAGTTAGTAGTCAAGAAGCGTTAAAAGTAACGTGGAAGGTGATATAGCGGATCTTGCTGCTAAGAGTGCACATGGTAAGGGTGATTTAGCGGTATTTCAGGAGTACTTTTCTACGGGTAGTGTTTTGTTTCGGACTGGATAACCGGGTCTCTAAATAAAATCCGAGTTTTTGGACTTTACACTACACAAACTTTAATTTCTTACAGGATTATAGGTACGGTACCAATCGACAATTGTCTTCCCATTACAGTTCATTCGAATGGTAAGGGTCCATACAATTCAATCCGCTAAGAGCGAATTATGGTCTATATTGTTCAAATACAACTTCAAATTGGGGAACTACGAATCTCTCTAAGAGAGTTACACTTACGTCGGTCATTTCGCATTCTTCACCGTCATCGACGTTAGGGATGGTAATCTTACCCTGGGAGACGTTATAGTAATCGTATATGTCGTTGGACAATATACACATTTCTGTTGGTAAATCATATTATTTTATTAAACGTTCTCCAGACACCACAAACGAAGACCTATAAGAGCTGTCCCTAACTTATCGTGTCGTGTCGTGTCTGTAAACTCATAGTGTGCGGGGGTGCTCGTGCTGATACTGGGAGAGTTCATAGTACTCGTGAAGTCAAACCTGTGCATTATGCTCACTGGAACTTTTGCAGGGAGCGAGGTGGTATGCATGTCAGAAATTTTGTAACAACAGAGCCAATACGCGAATAACTGAAGCAGGACGCACGCTCCGTGCGTAAGCTCATGACTTACGACCGTCATATCGAACTCTCGCTCGTCGTTGACTCCAGGTATCCGCGTTTTCCCCTGACTTATGTGGGGATAGTCCGAGATGCGGTTGCTTAGCATCGTTAGCTCTGTAAACACCAAAATATCTGACATACACATGCGCAGACTGAGGTCAATTCAGCCTCAAATAAGCAAGCAAGCAGGAAGAGAAGAAGTATGAGAGTAAAGATGATTGCGCGACAATTATGTCTTTTTATATCCAGTAGTCATATTCTGGACTCACATCGGTAAGGTTCATTTCTTCGCCATCGTCTACACCTGGGATCGAAGTCTTGCCTTGTGCAACGATGTTGTAGTCGTTGATGTTATTTGACAATAGACAGACGGCTATAAAAACACCAATAATAGTCAAGTTTCTCATTGGTGTGAATGCATTGAGGGAAAAACATGCTCACAACTGTTGAGTATCAACATACGTAATTCTATAGCATCTCGTTACTGTTCATGAGACGAGAAGTGTCGATTGTATCTGGTTTTTTGCAGAACATTGGTGACAAAGACACACAACACTAGGAATGTCGTCGGGAGTCTTTCGACTCGTTGAAGACTAAACTTACGTCGGTCAAATCACATTCCTCTCCATCGTCTACGTGGGGAATGGTGGTCTTTCCTTGCGATACGATGGTATACTGATATATGTCGTTTGACAGCAAACACATGTCTAAATATTAAAATAACTGTTAATATACATGGGTACTAAATCTCAGGGGGCAACATGGGAAGATAACTGTGTAGTGTTCATGTTTGTGTATATTTAAAGTGGTACTAAACATTTATCGTGACAATTTAATCATACCAAGAAACATGTTTAAATAACTTTATGATATAATTAGATAAATAAAATCTACAATATCACAAGAAATTATGTACTAAAAAAAACTTGAGATATCTTAAATTATTACTTTTAACATTTAATTTCATAATATCAATTTTTTAAAGGAAAATGTAATTATATTAGTACTATATTTAATTAGGATTACTATTTTTTTATTTATCTATTATTTTGTTTTATTGTCATGTGTATATTATACGCACCCTTGAGGCCTGCGACGGAGCCAGACATCATCTGGTAGAAAATGTGGTAAGAACGTTCCAGGGCCTGCTGGGAGATGACACGGGCCTTCTCAAGCAGGTCTATGTAAAAAAAGTAAAAGTTTAGTATCTATTTGATAAAATGCAAATCAAATAGTAGTGTTTATGTACATAACACTTACAGGTCTCAATGTCGGCACCAGCCAGTTTTCCAGAGGGTCCGAAGTGAATACGGATGAATTTACCCTTGGAGGGAAGAAAATAAAATAGTTTTTTAAAGTGTCAGTTGTGAAAACATCTGGTTGATAGACCGAATTTAATAGTTCTATCAATTCTTTGCAAGATTAAGTGTTACAGAGGTGACCATTACTGTGCAAAATATAAAGCTTCTTTATTTTGTACATTAATATACAATATCGATATCAACCTTTTTATCGTTCCACTGCTGGAACACGGGTCTCCTCTCGGAATGAAAGGGTTAAGGTCGTGAATATACGAGTACAAAATATATATATTTTAAGCTAAAACATGGATACTTACGAAACGGGAAGAGTTGTCGTTACGCACGGTCTTGGCGTTACCGAAGGCTTCAAGCACAGGGTTAGTTTGTACGACCTGGTCTTCCAGTGAACCCTTCTTCTCCTGGTTGGGATCTTTCTTCTGCGAGGCACCAACAGTGGCGAAGTAAGCAATTACCTTCTTCGTGTTTTCAGTCTTTCCGGCACCAGACTCACCGCTGTAGGATTAGCATGGATATTTTTATTTTGACTCTCAGAAATTTTAACGTGCCGTTGACGTGATCATAAAACGAATCATTAGTTACATGTGACTACGTTTTTATGTAAAAAAATCCAACGCCGTTGACAACGTCGCGACTTCGCACTTTTTCAATGACGATTTTGAATGTCATGTATCATCATCATCATCATCATCATAGTACCTATTGAGCATGACCTAATTTAAAAATTTAGATATTTATAATAAATTATATATAGATAAATTGGTGAACCTTTATATTATATTTGCATCTTTTTCAAACAATTCTTCTTATAAACATTTTCGAACAATCTACACGTAAGGCACAGATATTGGAAAGCAAAGCTGTCTATGACCATATAAGTATGACATCGTGTATGGCTACCATCTGGTACGTCACGGCCATGTGACACTTTGGCAACATGCGCCAATTTGGTCATTACACCGAACGGGAAGTTATTGTTTACACTAATGGTATTTACTAGTAAAGATACACAAACTTACGTAATCAACATAGATTGATTCTCGTGGTTGGTCAACATGTTGACGTAGGCACCGTCGGAAATGGCGAAGATGTGGGGCGGCACTTCCGAACGACGCTTGCCTCGGTACAGCTTGGCGCATCGTGTCGTGTACACGGGGAACCTCTTGTAGGGGTTGATAGCCACGCAGAAGAGACCCGAGTACGTCTGTATGCAATTAATTAATTAGACCGACTACCAAATGCAGTTTTTAACACGGTGTGGCAAATGAAATAGTGAGTTTGAGGACGATAACGAAAGGAGGCAGAAATTAAGGAACTTAGCTGGAAAATATTCTAATCAATGAACAAACAGAACTATGACCGAACACAGAACTATAAAGGTACTGCTGATAAAAATGTTTATGTGGATACAGTGGCTGGTTTTGACAAAATGATGACAGATGTGCTGGTAGGATAAAAAATTGTTTCTTAGCAGATTATGAAACTTAGGAATTGAGATTAACCTGTAGGCGTCGTGGATATGATTTTAGGAAAGGAAATAGCAAAATATGAGAAAATGATATGATACACACAAAAATCTTGAAATAATAAATCACAGAAAGCACAAACACAGAGAACGTATTGTATTGATACTTTGTATCTCTGTGTATAAAAATATATCATAAAATTCTCAATTTTTTAAATTTTCATATTTGTGTCTCTTTATTTTTTTGACGAAATATTAGAGAATTTTATAATATATACCAGAACACATATAAGACATTCTAAACTAGAAACTTAGAAAAGTAGACCCGAGTATTCAGAAATACCTTTGAGGTCTACGTAAAGAATGAAGAACAGATTTAAACCTTCACAAATAAAGAAACAGTAAAATTTCAAACACAATACTGATAGAAAGTATTCTAAAACAAAGAAGAAACAAATCCTCTGGACGCTGCGGCATTCTTTCCCACCGACTTGTCCTGTGTAAAAGGGTTCAAGTGCGGTTCTGGAGGAATTTTCAGGTTCTGTCATAGAAAAGGAGCATGAAGGATTCGAAATGGAATCATGGAAAGGTGATAATATCGAATTTACTGCAATAATATATTCATTGTCGGCCTTCCAATTGTTTTTACATTTGGGATCATAGAAATATATTATTATTCTTTATATTCAATGTATTCAAACTATATTTTTTCCACTATATTAATTTAAATCAAAAGATCTTAAATTTCTTATACTTAGTCTTAATGTTGTACAAGAAATCCATATTCTCCATGCAAATATTGTACAAAAAAAGAACGTGTCGAAAAATGTGTTTCATTACACCTGAGATCATACTATTGAATCTACCTCATGAAAATAGAATCATCTTGAACGCGCCAGAAATAACAATGGACGCGATGAAAATAGGTCGCGAACATGCTTCTAGTATATTTATAGTTTGGTAAGTCAATTTGAATCGGTACTAATTGCGCGTGGAAATCGATGTACAAATATTGGTACTTTTCCAATAAAGTCGAAGATGGAGAAGGTAGGAGGTGAGGTATAAACATGCACACTGCAATGCTGCAACTCCTGGCCGCTGCCGGACTTACGTAAATAAGTTTATGATAGTATCTCTGCTTCAAGTTATATAAAACTGAAGCGTCGTTGAGGTATGTCAAGTTGGACATATCCTCACATTTTTCGTATTTAGGTGGGTTGACTTGGGCTACAAGATCCTTCTTGAAGTCTTTTGTCTGCGGGAGAGAAATTATGGTTAGTTGTATAATAATGGCAATGGCGCCTTTCGCGCCTACTTACGTAGATGAGTTTCGCATAATATCGTTGTCGGAGATTGTGGAGTACAGCCGCCTCGTTAAGGTAAGTCAGATCAGCCATGTCCTCGACTTTCTCGAATTTGGGCGGGTTTACTTGTGAGAGGAGATCCTTTTTTAACGTCTTCTCCTGCTCATTTAACAGTTGCATTAAATATTTAATCAAAAGTTGATTATTATTAATAATAAAAGTTTCAAGTCATGTTTTATAACTGTGTAAATGGATGTTAAACTCGATCAAACAGTTCTTAAAAAATCGAGATAAGTGTTGCTAACAATTTATTGTCTAATTTCATCCAGTGTCGGATATACATATATCTATTACCAAATATATCTCATTAAAACAATTTATTATCTAATAATTCATGGTTAATATTTCTATTAAAAGTTAAATATCTTAAACATAATTATGTGTATGTTAAAATAATAATTATAATTAAATGTAGCTGTCCTTGTCTTCAGTGGCATTATTGCAATTTATGGCATATATTGCAAAAAATGCTTAATAATCACGACATTAATCGAAACTGATAATGTCTCTGATGCATATTTTCGTTGACCACCAGTTTAGGGTCGAATAATTCTATACCAGACGTTATAATTCATTTATCAATCGTCTCTAATGCATTACCTCGCCTCCTGGGAGGATGACGGTGACCAGATCGCCCTTGGTAGCCTTAATTTCTCCCTGCAAGAATCCCTCCTTCTCGTCGGGTACCCAGCAAGCTTTTTTGCCATCGTAAGGCTTGCTTTGGTCGATACGCTTCTGTTCCAGCGACACGAACAGGTACGGGGTCGGATCGGGATCGTCGGCCCCCTCCTGCATTCCTGGAGGACCCTTCGACATTTTCGGAGGTCTAACGAGACTTTTGGGCTAGTCGAGACACGAGAACAGAGCCCTGGAGCCTTCCTGTGGAGCACAGTACACGTTATCCGAATGAACGTTCGTTAACTCGTGCGTTGTGAATATAAGCGGCCCCGCGCGTCTATTTGTGGCTGTAACCCGAGTAGAAGCCGGTTTGGGAACGGTGCCAGCTCGAACGCCGTTTGCGTAACACCGACTTTTATGCGCGCGGTTTTATTAGCTTATTTCGAACAGCCCTTCGCGGATGTTACGTCACAGGAATGTGGACCTGGAGCGACGCCAACGGATTTAGTCGATTGTGGATTGTTGTTTATTGTCTTTTATGGCAATGGACAATGGATTGATTAGAAGTAATTTGTCGATTCTGAGATTTGCTAAATTATATATTACACTTTTTATTTATTCAATGGTACTCGTGATCAAATAACATTTACATAAAATTATATTTGATCCAAATTTCAAATGCTTTTTAATTAAATTTCATATCACTTGCAAAAATGCTTTTACTAGTAAAAACTTCTAGTGAAACTCAATGTAACTAAGTACTAATGCAGTTTAGGGTCTGTCACTAGCAGTTTCTCATGAGTACACTTCGAAGATAATGGTGTCCAACAATCCATCACCACGCAACAATAAACAATCGCGAAACTCACTGGAGTTACAGCAACCACTGCACACAAATTAAAAATCCAATCCACTCGGTAAATCAGTTGCCGCGTCCTTGAGGTCCCTTGTCACTTAAATTCGAATCACTCGCGATGTCATCGATGCACTCACTAGACGCACGGGGCAGCACGTGCGTGCGTACTTACGTTTGGAGCCGTTCTGACCGGCGGCGGGGAGCGGCGTTCCTTTTTATACCCGCAATACGACACCACCGCGCCCGATCACCCCATTTTAGGCGGATGCCAGCCTGGGCAGCATCTACACTTTCAGAAGAGCTTAGCTTTCACTTGAGCGGGAACGCTCGCTCCGGTCTCACCCGCGGACGCATGTTCGAAATTTAAATGCATTTGCATGATCGTCTGCAGCTGGCTGAAAAGGATGTTTACTTAATAAACGAGTGCAATATTTTATAATTTAGTCGTGAAATAAAGTGCTAATTACTTGGAAAACAGTTTAAAAAATATTATTTAGTTTTAATGAGCAAACATGATGATTTTCAGTTCACACGCGGAAGTTGTAATGTTTAATATTACACTGGTAATTTTCAAAGTTCTTTCTCGGTCAAACTTACAGATTAATCACTGTCATTTGCAATATGAATTTAGGCTCTGGGCGCCGATCGATGGACATGGGATTTGCGCACTTTTCATTTATTTTGAAAGTAAAGCAACATGGGGAGTTCTTCCGTAAGCTATTTTCTTGGGAGAAAACTGAACGGGTTCCGCCTGGACAAAAAGGGAGATAAGAATTATTTAATAATTAATAGGAAATACATAAAATACATACAACGCGCAGTCTTTAGTTCCCTTATTAAATACGTACTTTTAGTATTTATTAGAGAAATTAGATCGGATTTTAAAAGACGCAGGGTAATTGTTGAATTGCTTTATTTCTACTAGGAATCGACACTATGAGAAGACATTAACAGGATTGATGTTTATGTGAAGCCTATTTCAGATTACTCTTTCAATTTCCTACACTTTGACCCCAAAAGCCGTTGCAGAGTTTTGTTACTGTACAGATATCAGGTCGCTGCAGTAAAATATGAAGAGCTCGTAAAGATCTATAAACGTTATTTATGAGAAATAATAATTTTATGACCTACCGGAAAACTATCAATTGGTACTTAATGTGACATAAACGTACTGAAATGTCGCGAAACGGGCCACTTGCTGTCTACTAGCGTATGTCACGTCCTGTACTATCGCTACGACGTAGCAGGGCTGTAACTTCAAGATCATAAGTTACACACTCGATTGTATTCAGCGCAACGGGGATTGAAAGCAGTACGACCTTACTGCTCTCACGAATGTACGATTGTTATCCATTTTTGCTGCTAAACAGCAATGCTTGCAAGGGCGTGCTTCGATGGAGAGTTTGTTGTCATTTACAGACGTACGATAGATGTAGATGAATTCTCTAAATTTATACTGCGAATTTTTATGTAAATATATTTATCTGAGTTATTCTTTAATGTTATTCAGGTTTTTAGTTTTTCCTAGTATTAGTAGAGCGTAGAGTCGAGTAGAGTAGTAGTCGAGTAGAGTAGAAGTGGAGAATTTTCCAATAATTGGATAAACATCATAAGGATGGTATAAGGTGAGTAATAAGATAAATATTAGTTACAGACCGTAAAACTAATAACAAGTCATACTTTAAATACATATTAGAAAACCCAATATATGCTATTTTTTTTATTTCTGTAATAATAATAACAGCTCTCGCTCCTGTCCGTGTAAGCTTCATAGATATAAAGTCTTTGTTAATATAATTAAGGGTTATATTTAATTTAGATATAAAGGCTTTCCGTCTACTTCGGACCTGACAGACTTCGTTAGCGTTTTGTATTAAACAGTGGGCTTAGTGGGACCTAAACGTAACTGGTGAAACGTGGGAGTGTTCTACATTCCTCTGCCTACCTCTTCG